>VXBI01006451.1:280673-309721 GCA_013397375.1 Toxostoma redivivum | reverse complement strand
TAACAATGGGGAAAAAAATTCCACAGAGAAGAAAAGAAATTATTCAACCCCCAACAATGGTGAGAAATTGCTTTGTGAATCACTTATTCTTTTCCTTTTTAGTATGATTAATAGTATTAGTGTCATTATTATTATTATTAACCACTATTACTGTATTTTACTTTATTTTCAATTATTAAACTCTTCTTATCTCAACATGCAAGTTTTACTTCTATTCTCCTCCTCATTCCCCCAGGGTGGGGAGGGAAACAGGGAGGTTGAGTGAGTGACAGCATGGAGCTTAATTTCCAGCTGAGCTTAAACCACAAAGGCTGTCAGATCCATGCCTTACTTAAGAGACAAGGATTTGTGAGGATGGTATCAAATTTTTTACTTCTAGACTCTTTGATTTATAGGAAACTGTCAAAATTCTTTTTAGATTTAGATTTACTTAATGAGACAACATTATATATGAAAGATAACGTCTCCATCTTAGGCCAAATGCTTCTTCTCATTAAGAACTATGAAATAGCTTGTATCTGAAGTATCTTTGTATAAAATAACTTACTTTACTTCTCTATATCAGTTTCTTAGAAAATTTCTCTTAAAGTACACTTTCATCCTTTGTCTTTTTCTTATAAATGAAATTTTAATAAAGTAGCCATAAACCAGCAATGTCATAAAAATACACATTATAAGAATGGGAAAAATATAGCCAGCAAAACCATTGTTCATAATGTTTTTCTTTTCTTTTTTCTTTTTTTCTTTTTTTTTAATTATGACAGAAATTATAGCAAAATTGTTTGGTGGTTAATAAACCACTCCCTAAAGTCTTTGTTGAAATGAGAAGTGAAAGTAATTAAGGATGATGTCTTCTGAAGACAGCACTGACAGCAAAAAATTCATTAACAGAATATAAAAGGACTAACAACGAATGCATTTTTTTCATGTTTTTGGAGGCTATGAAGAAAGTTTAAAGTATTGATTTACCATTACGTAAAATTATGCCTGAGTATTTTTTTTTTTCAGTAAACGCTGGGTGGATCTGTAGATATGATTTAAATGAAGCTTCATCTACAACTCATTGCTAAACTTCTCTGTAATCTTTTGATCAACTAAGATATTCTAAATTCTCCAGTAGAGCCACATAGTGTTGCAATCTTTAGCTTTTATGCAAAAAGAAGTCATACTTAGTCGTTGAAGTTCATATTGGTAGTTCAAAACAAATCGTGTGTTTAATGCAAATTTCTGACATTCTGTATGAAGTCATGTTGTTTTTTGGTCAGCATATGTCACATTGTGTCATATCACAAACTGTCCTGAATGCTACTGCTGTAACATGCCATGACAAACCAATGAGACATACATAAAGAAATGAAGTATTTTTAAGACTATTTTGCAATCACTGGAATCGCAAGTATCTAGTTTGAATATTACACTTCAAACAGATGAGTGTAATTTTAGCTGCATTTGTGCCTAACTATCAAGTTAAATCTCCTTTTTTTACAGAGAATTATCCTTCATGTATGTGCAGGTATAGGTATATAAATACACGTGCATATATATATATATATTGTGGTCTGTGTAAGAATTTGTATGTAGCATTTTGTAGTGAATCTAAGCATAGTAGCATGGAGTCCACACTCTGTCACTGCATCAGTGTTAGAAAACACAGCTAATGAGTTAATTCTAATGGGTAGAGTTATGTCCATAGCAGACCTTCTATGTGATGGTATATCTAATCCCATGCTTGGAGTACTGTCTTGTGGTCTTCATATCCCATTATTTCTTTTTAGGGACAAGGACAAAAGGACTTATTTAAAAGCTTCCTTTCAGCCACAAATAAGTGACAGTTACTATACTGTTCTACCCTGCAGGGAATATTTTAAAGAGAATGACCATAAGAAAAAAAATTCTAAAGATAAATTTTCATGGGAATCCAAAGAAATATTGCTGCAGAAAAATTAATAAAGACAATGAAAGACCTAAAAAATTTAGAATCTTTTGAGAGTATCCATCACAAGTGGGAGTTTTTGATCTGCCTCTTCTCAAGTGTCACAAATTCAAATCCTAACAGGAAGAAAACATTTTCTTATAACGTTGTCAGAAGCCAGCACATTAGCTATGTCCAAGACAATTAGTTCTTTCCCAGACAAATCTGCTTTAGAAGGAACTATCTGAAAGCCTTGGAGACATGAGAGGCTGTATCAGTACACCTCAGGGCCCCAGATTACCTTTGACTTTCATATATTTAGTACAATAGACATATTCAGTGGAATCCCATCATTATTTTTAATTAATTACCATATAATGTATTTATCAAACTCAAATCTGCTAAATCAAGGGTCTTTGTAAGTGATTGTAAAGACTTTCCATAGAAAAGAATAGAATTCCTAAAGGTTAGGCACTAAAAATTATACAAATGATAGTAAATACTGTTTGGATTGAGTGCACATGTATCAAGCTGATGGATGTCACCCAGTTTAATGCTGTGGATGAGGCTCTAAACCTTAAACAGTGAGGGAAGTGAGGCACTAGAACAGGTTGCCCAGAGCAGTGGTGGATGCCCCATTCCTTAAATTGTTCCAGATCAAGTTGGACAGGGGCCTGATCAACTTGGTCTAAGGGAAGGTGCCCCTGCCCATGGTAGGGGGGTTAGAACTAGATGGTCTTTAAGATCTTCTTCAAACAATACCACTCTATGATTTTATGATTCTATAAATAGACAGTAGTTTAGATATGCTCAAGTATGACTCTGTTGAGTGTTGTTTACTTTTGTTCTCTTTTAAAGTTATGCTCCATATATAAAACATAAATGAGATCAGAAATAAATTATAGCCCTAGATGTAAAGCCGCATTTCTTCTGTTGGCATGTATGCACACAGTGATCTCATAGTTCTTCATCTTGCAGCTAGATCTCCAGAAATCTTGAGTTTAGGTGGTAAAGAACAGCATTTAATCAACAAATATATATAACTGATAACCTTGTACTACCATTAGGCAAATGCCTTCCTGGAGATGAACACTGACTAATATAATTCACAATGCCTAGGGAATCAAACACACAGTGATTCTTGAGTCAGAAATTGTCTGCATAAGATTTGTGATTTTCATCAGACCAGTACCACATGTTTTGCTTCAGTGCCTATAAAAAGGCCTCTGGGACTTACTAACCTTTATGGGAAAAGTCTTTTATAACTTACTACCTGTTCTAGAGGGCTTTTTTTAGCTTTCTATAAAATTTAATAGAGGATAGAAATGCTATAAAATTCTACAGGAGATGAGACATAGGAGAATGACAATTCTCATTCAGTTCCCTAGATATAACTTCTACAGTATTCCTTCTCTATATCACAGAATCACAGGATCAATGAGGTTGGAAAAGATCTCTGACATCACTCAGTTCAACTTATGACCAAACATCTCCTTGACAACATGGCACTAAATGTAACATCCACTCCTTCCTTAAACTCCTGCAGGGACAGTGACTCCACCCCCTCCCTGGGCAGCCCATTCCACTATGAAGTGTAATTTCCAGCTCATTTATATTTTGTCCTTTTCAGTTTTGTTAATTAGTGTTTTATATGGCTGATTTATACATAATAATTTATATTTTATTCAAGCATATAGATAATAACTATATTATGTGCTTCTTAAGGCATTAGATTCTTAAAAAAACCACCAGACATAGTTGTAGACTTTTTTAAAGAAACAATATATAAACAATATATAAATATTCTACATTTTTTAGATTTTTGTACATTGGTTTCTTCTAAAATTTTTAGTGAAAAATTAAGCTCCCTCAACTGTTTACCTATACTCACTCTTTTTTAAGTGTAGTCTTAAGAAGCTAATTTTGCACTTTTTAAAAATAATGTTTTAATGGGAAACCATTTTATTGAAAACCCATTGTCCCAACTTGTTTTTAAACAATTCAATTAATTTCCATTCAAATAAGTCAGAAGAATGTCTGTACATTGTCAAGTACAGCCATGGAAAGACATGTTCATATGAGAGTCCATGCTTTTCTCATGCACATCTACTGAAGACATATATTTTCTAGCATAAATTCAGAAGGATTAGGGAAAAAAATCAACAAGTTGTTTTGAAAATGTTTAAAAATGTTTAAACTGAATTTCTCATCATCACAAAAGTTAAAGGTGAAAATGTGCACGTTTTCCCATAAGTGATCACCAATTTTTTTTTTGTAAAGGGCATTTTATATTATAAAAATATTGCCATTTCATATAGAATAAGAATTCAGGTTAAATTAAGATGTGCATACTGTGGAGCATACTAGACTAATCCTGTCAAGGTCATTCTGTGTAAAGCTGGAGCATAGGATATCGAAGGGACTGCATTTGCTTTGGGGCAGGTGTTTTCTGTAGTGCTCTCCCTAAGTCTCAATTCCCTATGCACATCCTGCTTAGACCAAGACTGCATAACCTGGATAGTTATTGATGACATTATACTAGGCACTTAAATTTTTTCAAAATAAACTCAGATTACAAAAATATCTGTAGTTCTTTGCAGTAGCAGTATGTTTAGGGAATTGTTGATAAGTACATTGGCCCTGTAGCTCAAGTCTGTCATTAATGATGAAAGACTAGAAAGGGAGCTTTTGCAGTTTATCTGATAAGCTTGGCAGAAAAGCCTGGAGTTCCTTACCTTAAACAATATGAGGAACACAGGCTGTTTTTTTTTTTAAAAAAAATTAGTCCATCTGTAAGCAAAGTGCCAGCCCCCAGAGATACAAAAAAAGATGCAAAGAACTGAATTCAGGACAGATATTCTAGCTTGTCCATTTTAACATTAATCACACTGAGCTGACAGATAGAAATGAGATCAAAGTAAGAGTAGTATCTTAAAGACTGTTTTCAGAGATGTTTGTTAGGATTAAAGCGTTTGGGTAAGCCAATATTTTCTACTTTCATTGAAAGCTACTTCCATCTTACTTCAAAAGCTGTATCCTAACAATACTTATGGGCTCAAAAGATAGTTGGAGAGAGATTTTTTAACAGGTGTCTCTAGTGAAAAGACAAGGGGCAAGTTTTATATTGAAAGAGGGTAGATTTAGATTGCACATTAAGAATAATTTTTTTACAGTGAGGGACATGAGGCACTGGAACAGGTTGCCCAGAGAAGCCATGGATGCCCCAACCCTGGAAGTGTTCAAGGCCAGGTTGGAGGGTGCACTGAGTAACCTGACCTAGTGGAAGGTGTCCCTGGACACTGCAAGGAGGTTTATATTTAAAGTCCTTTCCAATGCAAACCATTTTATGATTCTATGTGTGTCTTAGTGAATGGTAAGAAAATGTTTTGAGTTTCTTATGTGAAAGATTCAGAGTACAAAGTTCAATAAATAATGTTACTTGCATTTTTATAACTTATCCTCCTGATAAGGCCCAGCATATTGCATAGCATACATACATCCTCACTTATTTTACCACTGAGTTGCGCAGATACATGTCTGGAAACTCAGAAGTAGCATTACAGCCCACAACACTAAAAGACAAAAGTTTTTCAGCTAACTTGAGTGGAAGCTGCTGTTAAATTCTGTATTTTTGATTTTTCTACTGGTCAAGAGAAATTTAAATACAGCAATGAATGCTTAATTACAAAAGGAGATATTCCCAAAATGTATTAAGGCTGAAAGCACAGATATCAAATATTTTTAGGTAAATTAAACAAACAAACAAAAAAAGGTCAAATAATCCCTCAAGTAACAAATCCCTTTCACATAGAACAATGTGTATTTCAATTGTGTGTTTTCCTATATGTTGTACAGAAAATGAAGCATGGCAAAAGTTTGTACACTGGCAATAACCTTTTAATGACTACTAAAATTTTATTTTATTTAAAGTAGCTATGCAGTCCTGTAAACTTAAGTTTCATTTATATAAAACATCAAATGATGAATGCAGAATTTGTATACAATCTGATCCTGATGATACCCTAAATAATTCTGTTATGTCATGTATAAATAAGATCCTTGGGATGAAACCCAAACCACACCTGTCTCCATTAAATAGAAAAAACATTATTTCTTTTTTTTAGCTTTTTAAAAGCAGAATTATTAAAAGGATTAAATAGTGGGCAGATTGTGAAATTATTCTAAGACCACACAGATGTACAGATGTTTAAATGGAGTACTAAATTTCACGAGCAGAGTTTGTGGAGTCATTTTGTTGGATTTGAGTCAGAAAGAGCCTTTTCAGTACATTCAAGAGACAGGAAGAGAAATCTCCATCAACCCAAAGGGTAGCAGAAAATTTTCTTCAGGGAAAATGTATCTACTTCTCATGTCTCCCATTTTAGTATTTAGTTTAATGCACATCATGTATTTGGCTTCTGTCTGTGTTTTTCTTTCCCAGCATAATTTTTGCAACAGATTTGCCCTGAAGCATTAACTACCCTTGATAGTTTTCTCTCTTACTGTGTGATTACTTGCTTAGCATAATGACTTTTCTGCTTTTTTAAATTAGTATGGTGTCACAGGAACTACTGTCAAAAAACTTGTCTTTAATGCAATGATAATACCAGCAATGGTAAGAACATATAGAATGTTAATGTAGCTACATTTCAGGTGTCCTGAGTAACCTTTCAGAATTTCCATGCTTTAATTTGGACAGTAAATTTTGACAAGGCATTTAAAAAATTCAGGTCTGTAATATGAATATAGAAAAACACTGCTGAACAAAATTTCCCAACAGAACAATTTATTAGAATGAATTGTACAAACCCCTCCAATATCTCATTAAAAAATGCTAATTTTATCTATGTTCTTCTAGTGCTAACCTGACTTACTATGACATCAAATTATGATTATCTTCACTCATAAACAGTGTACTAACTGTATATATTATCTTTCAGCAACATAATTCTTCCTGTAGTCTTCATTATGCTTATATTATAAATTATGCATTATGTTATACATTTTAAAATTAGAATTATTTTATATGATCAGAATACATTTTTTCAAGAAACTTCTCAGAATAAGTCACTTCTTTTATTTATTTGCAAATTCTTAAGATTTTACTTTTAGATCCAATACATGATGCATTGGTTTTATTAACTGGAATTTGAGGTGACCTAACTTCAAATTACTCGCCATTTATCATGTGACTTTGTAGCACAATGTTATTGAACATTGCTCTACCACCACTTTGTTTGATTTTATTAATGTACTAAAACCTTGAAAGAATTCTAGAGCATGGATCATTTTTTGAATCAATAATTACATTTGACGGTGAAGAAGTTTTAGGTTGTTACTGTTCTGGGCAGTGAATAAAATTACAGCAAAAATAAATTGGTATAATACTTAGACTCTTTTCTTTCCTATTGATTCATGTTAAGAATAATGCAATGAGGAACCTACTAAAGGACAGAAAACAGTCTTTTCTTTAAAAAAAACCTCTGAGCAGTTAAATTGTATAATCCCACTTAATGTTTTGAGTAAATCTCCATATAAATTCAGGGATGAAGTGAGAAACAAATGAATTTATGAATATTTTTTATTCTTTTGTCAGTAGCAAATATTTCTTCAACATATGCTCACAAATACAGAAAGAGTGCTTCTCATTGAAATTCTGTTCTTTTGCATAATAGAGCTGGCTTAGTTTTGTTCTGCTTCGTCTCCAGACCCAGGGAAATGCAAATGCACATGTGGGTGTCTAGCTCATAAACTATACTTAACTGTATTTAAGAGGTCATATAAATGTTATGTTGAAATTTCATCAGCTTTCACCATTTAATACCACATTATGCACATAAATGCTGATATTCTCAGGTTTTTCCTAATATCAGAAGGAATCCAAATATATTTATATACATTAATCACAATACTTCAATGTGAAACTGGTTAATGTAGTTCAACTTTATTGAAATTATCACTAACTTTCAAAAGCAGTGGATGTTGAATATGATAATTATAAGGTCTTGAAAGAAGTTTAGGACAGCATATAATCTCAAAGAAAACGAAAATCTACTATTAAAATAACTTACCTGAACAAGGGTTTTACACTTGGTAAGGCTAATGAAGTTCTCAGCATATGCTATCTACTTTTTTAATTATGAAAAAATGTATGGTGTTTTTTTCAATAGGATATTAAACTGGAATATATAATTAAAATATAATAGATCAAATGTAAATGTTTCTGGAAGTATGAGATTAATAACTCTGGCATAAATTAACCATTATGTGGAATATATTGGTATATTTTTCACATACAGCTTTGCCATCACACTTCATTTCTGACCTACAAGATCATTTCTATTCAGCATTTGTGTCTCAGCCAATTAATGTGTGGTAACTGTGCCATGTTTGTGAACAGATTCAAACAGTTATTTCAGGTATTAAGCAAATATTGTATAGCTTGAAATTATTTAAAATCTTGATGCAGGAGTTCTGAGGTAATCACAGTATTCTTGGGGTTTTTGTCTCTCTTTTTATCAGCAAAAAAGTGGAGCTGGTTTAATGCTGTTTGTTATATTTTTCTTGTGTCTGGATGATTTATACAAATGCATTCCTGTATTTTCCTTATCATCCCTTCTGCTAACTAATTTGAATATTTCTCTTTAATTTTTCATTATATAAATCTTAGTAAAGAAATATGGATGCTTTAAGGCTTTTATACACCTCATAAAAATCCTTCAATTATTTTTCACAGTGTAACATCCAGAAATCTCTAGCACACCCTGCGGCTGGATCTGCATTTCAGTACATCCTGCTCTAGGCAGATTGGACTTGTTGGCCTCATTTCATTTGCAAGGAAAATATGCTTCAATTATCTCCATGAAGAGACCTGCTAGAACATATTTTTTTTTATTTCCTCCCTCTGGAAGGAAATTTGCATGTGCAGTAGAGTGGTGAGCTAGCACAGTTCCCCACAACATGGAGCTGAGACTGAAGCAAAATACACTTTTTGCCAGAAGCGAAGGATGCAGTGCAGGGCATCCTCACCTCATAGGCATAGCCTTTTACTCCATAATATATATTGGATAGTTACATGTCACCATCCTGCCACATTTTTTTGTGTCTTATCCTCATGGATTACAACACTACTAATAAATTAATTGAGTTTGGGTCATGAGGTAAAAAGACACAAAATTATAAAACTCACAAAACCCCAAAAAGAGAGAAAAAAGGGTTCCTAAAATTGAATTATCTTATTTTTCAAAGCATGTAAATATCTAGAATTAGCTACCTCTGATCAATGTTAATGCTCAAATAATGATTTGGAATTTTCTGAGAGAAAACCAGTTATTACAAGCTGAATTCTTCAAAAGATCATTGCAGCAATTTAACAGTATAGTTGATTGAATTCCAGTACCAAGGTACTTTCCCTGTTTATGTATAATTTTGCAATAGAAATTTAGCTACTACATATTTTTATATGTAGTATAAAATGGGATGCTGAGCTCAGAAATAGATGGAAAATAACTTACATAACTTGACAAGATTTCTCACACTTCAGTTTATGAGGTAGTTTGTTAACTTACCATTCAGGCCCACCAAGACATCTGTCCAGCACAGGCAGATGGAGAGGACACAGAGAAGTGGCAGAGTGCAAGCAGGCAAATATGTGTCAGGAGGAGTTGTCTCCTGGCCAGAACTTTCTCCTGAGCAATTCACAGTCTATAGATACCAGTTTAATTTCATAATTTTTTAAAACACAGAAAAATAAATGGGCTATTATTTGGAGAGATTTTTAATTTCTCAAATTAATGTATCTAATAGGTCACACAAGTACAAATTGAATCATCCATATATTAGTATAGTTCAAGTAATTTGCAATTTAGCTGAGATATTGCAGATCTTCAACAATTAACTGTTGAAATAATTAATCTATGTGGAATTTATAAACATTTTCACCTTATATGGACAAAGAGAGTTTGGAGCACATTTACAGAAGACTTGCGGACAGCTACCTTTTTAGTAATGCTTAATAATTGCTGTGGTAATTAGGATAATGTAGGCCTGGTTAATATAACTGCTACCATAAGCCCATGACATTTATCAGCTATTTCTATAAGCAGTCAGTAGATAACCAGCCTCTTGGTATGAATGACAGAATGAACCTTGAATGTAGGAAATGGACAGCCAAATTATACAAGCCAACCATCAAAAATGGCAGCAGGTCCAGATCCATTTTCTTTTGACTGTCGAAACAGCAACAGCAAGTCAAACACCTCCACCTTCTGCTCTTTTGCTCTGTACTGCTGTAAAAATCTAACCCCATTTTCTGTATTGCCAGACATTGGAGCCCTGAAGGAAGAAAGTAGCTTTCTCCTTAGATTTCCTGCTCCTTAATTCCTCTCCTCCAGGACAAATTAACCTCTACCTGTTTTCTGTTGAGTATTTATCCAGTTCATCTTCTATTTGAACTTAAAAAATACGGAAACAAATAAATGAGAAATTAAATTGGAGATTCCTGTCTCAGAAGGGAGGACTGGGGATCATCTGATTTTGTCTAGAATAGAGTTAATTTTCTTAGTTGCTGATACAGTGCTGTGTTTTTGGATGCAGTATGAGAATAATGTTGATAATACAATGTTTTAGTTATTACTGAGCTGTGCTTACCCTGGGTCGAGGACTTTTTTGTTTCCCAAGCTCTGACAGTCAGAAGTTACACAGGAAGATGGGAATGAGCATAGCCTGGACAGCTGACTTGACCTGGCCAAAGAGATATTCCATGCTACAGAAAGTCATGCTCAGTATATAAACTGGGGAGAGATGATTATGAGACAAGAAATAGAATACATTTCTATAACCTTTCATAATATATGTAAAAACTGTCATGATATTGCCTGAAAATTCCTATGGGGTTGATTAGCTATGTCAAACTCTCGACTCAATAACTTTTTCAACAATAGACCAAATTAATTTATGCTTAAAATACTTGAAATGTAGTCCCACAAATTTTTTTTTTGCCAACTATGTAATTAAATAACTTTTCAGACAGTTAGTTTTGTGAAGGAACTTATTCTTGGATACTACTTTTAGTGAATTGTCTAGTATATCTAGTTTGCTCAGTCTAATGCTCTGTTGTTCTCCACTTAGTCTATGTAAGAATAATTCAAAAGTTTTCTAAAATTTACAGTCAAAAAGTTTAAAGCTTGTTCAACCTAACCCAGCTACTCTGATTTGTGAAGTTAAAATTTGCATCTTAATCCCTTATACAGACTGTTTAATAATTTATGGGAGAATTTCAAGTTGACTTCTCAAAGATTGTTGCTTTTGGAGAGAAAAGAAATAAAGAGTAAGAGTGATCTTGTAGAGCATGGAATTAGGGATTAAGTCCCTTTTAATGTTTTAATAACATAACATAAAAAATACATGTTGCCCCATTATTCAGAAAGAAAGATAATTAGAAATAGTGTTTAAAAAGTAGTTTGAAATCATACAAATAAACTGGCTCAAAATGTGAGAATTTNGGGGGGTTGGGGAGGAAGGGCTGTGTAATTTTATTACTATTCAGTAAAGTTTTCACTGAGGGAAAGATAATGGTATACGCTACTGTGAGAAATTATATCTGATTCAATGAGCCTGAACTTCTGTTGTATAGAAACCTAATTCAGTTGCACAATGTTACGCAGAAATAAGGGAATATGGAGGAAACCGGGTGTTTCAACCCACAGAGCTCCTTCCACTAGGGGGAGATGAAACTGCATGTGAATATCAGACACTGTGGTCATATTAAAATGCTTTGTTTAATAATATACCACTACCTTGTAAGCACTGCTCAGCAATATTGAAAATACCTGTTTTCAACAATGTTTCCAGCACAAACTCAAAGCACAGCACCATAAAGTCTGCTATGAAAAAGTTTACCTCTATGGCAGCCCAAACTGGTGCAATCTTTGCCCTTTATTCATATTGATTCTTTGATGGTCAGGTCCCACACCATCTAAATCATCCCCATTAGGCACCACCACCTCGTCCTTTGATATATTTGCAGAGATATCATTCCCTTAGTCTGTGGACCAGCACTACACAATATCCTGGACATTTATTGAGCCCATGCCTCAGGACTCCATCTGCTATGGAAGTCACTCAGGACAGAAGAGGTGGTGTATTGCATGGAGCTACTGGGCTCCAAAAGCATCTCAGCTCAGGTCACCACTGCACTTTCACTGTCTGTCCATGTACAGCACTTTCTCTGGGATAAGAAAAAAACTGCACTCATAATTTACTTCTTTTAAATCTTTCTTAAACTAAAAGGGAGACAGACTCTATGCTGTGTTTTCTAGGATTGTTTTTATCAGACAGCTACTTGTCTGCAGATGGGTCTTCAAACTTATGCATCGAATGGTATAAATTGTATAATTTTCTCATTATATTCTTTAAACCTCGATGAAATTATTTGGCCTCTTTTATCTCTTTATTTCTTTCAATACTCTAAGTTCAACAAAATTTTAAACTGAAAGTGTTTATGTTTTGCAGTTTTCAAAAAAATATTTTTTTTGTTCTGTGCTTAATAACTTTAAGGAAGCAAAGTAACTTGTTTCTTCACAAAAATTCATGTTACAGGAAATATTACCAAGTCTTAAAAGCAGTTCTATTCATATAGCTTCTAGCAAAAACAACTGATTTAAGAAAAGGGTAATTGTCCAAAGACATTAAAAAAGGTCTTGATCATAGTCAGGAATAAATATTTTAAACTTTTTTATTCCTAAAGTATATAGATTGTAGGTTGTTCCAAGTACTCACTCAGGGGCATTTGAAAGACATACAGATTTTAATCAAGCTTCCTGACTTTTGAGAAATACTTGAATCCTTTTTTTTCTTTCTGTGTAATCAGTGTTCATCTTCAAAATTAAATTCATTATACTCTTCCATTGCTAATCTTGGCAGCAGTATTTAATTCCTGATATTCATTAATTCTTCAATCAATATGTTTTATTCACACAGACATTTAATTATTGGATATCTGATAGCTTGGATGTGTTTGTGCCTGTGTGTCTGTGAGTATATGCCAGAGTGTATAAAGTGCACATATATTAGAATTATGTAATATAAAAATAACAATGGGAGTAATTTTTTAAAATATCAGCCAGAATGTCAAGCTTCAGAAATAATTTCCAGAGGAGATTAAAGTATAGTAGGCTTTGTCTGTGTCTGGGAAACACTAAAACCTTCCTGCTTTGAAGAAGTTGTTTAACTCTAATCAGAGCAACAGTCACAGCCTACAGACTACTGATTTCCCCTAAATGTTCAAAACTGCAGATCCATCTATTTACAGGCTTTAAAAAAAAATAAAAGACAAAAACCAAACCCACAGCATGACCGTGACTCTAGCACAAATACATTTTCTGAAAACAGAGTACACCCTCATCTTGAAAATCCACTAAGGACCTAGAAGTCACCGGTATTTATTACATAGGAGGAACAAGTATTGAGTACCTGAAAAAGCAAAATAAACAAAAACAAGCAGATAGTCTTGCCTTTGGAGCTGGATGTGTAAATTAAGCACATACATAAATGAGAGTTTCCAGGTCTAGGGCCCTAGGCTACCATTTGTGATGCCTGATTTGCAAGAAAATTATTTTCTTCATTGTACCAATTACTTTTTGCTCAGCTTACAATAGCTTCCAATCATTAGCCAAATAGCAATTACCTTGGTCAAAGAACACCTCTTAACAATGCCCAAATTATTTGGCTCATAGAAGCAGTACTACTTGTGAAATTAAACTGCAGCTGAAAAGGAGAGTTTTAACAAGAGGCTTGTAATTTTAAATAATTTCAAACACAATTTTTTTCAAGAGTATTATTTAGTTCCAGGCATGTTATAATTTCAGTATTAGCAAAATGAGATTTACATTAGTCCTGAATCATTTGTTTTGTAAAATTCTGCTATCCTGTAAACTGAATCTACCAGCTGCTGGCTACCTGCAGTTTTGTTTTAATAAGATCATTAATTATAAAATAAGGCAAGTGCTAAAAATTCATAATCTTAAACTACAAAAGGAATAATCAATAAAACTGCTGACTATACACTTGCCATATTCATCTAAATTTATGAATGTTTTACCATTCAAATTTGGGCATTTATTACATAAAATAATGTTAAAAGTCCAAATAACCCCAAATGCTACTAAAGAATGACCAGCAGAATTTAAAGTGTAAGCTTATAAATTAATGTATAACTTGCAGAGGAATAGAAACTTTTCTATAGTCCTTATTAAGACCAGGGCAAATTCTTTCTGCATTAAAGCTACAGATACCTTTCTGCTGAATACAGAGAAGACTAAAAAAACCTAAACTTTTCATAAACAGAGCCAGAAGTAAAATAGGACAACATTTTTGTTCCTTTATTGTATTATGCAAGCATAGAGAATGTGAATTTATTTTTAAGGAGCCACTGTCAGTAAGCCTTCCAAACCACTGACCTTAGGGCCCATAGGAGCAATGAGAAAGCAATTCCCTTTGATCTAGTAAAATGATGCTAAACAAACTCATAAACTGGTCATGTGTTAATTCAAAATTAAAGAGGAAAAGTCACACTCTAACCTGTACCTCAGTCACTTGGGTTCTTTGGGGGAGATTGTGGCAAATAAATTCCTAAACTTCATTTTTCCTAGGCTATTCTGGAAGCCAGGAGTATATTCCTTCTAAAATCATTATCAGCCTGCCTCTCTGAGGAGCTCCTGACCCTTCTGCCCTGGCAGATTATGGGATGAAATTTTGAAGTGGCACTCTCAAGCAGGAGGAAATAGAATATGCATTTTCCTGAGGACTTGTCTGCCAGCAATACTTAAAGCACAAGGCAGTAACAGACACCTCTGCCCATCCCTCCAGGCCTGAGGAGGGAGTGCTTGTCTCACAGAGAGGGAAGGAGGGAGGTTGTGAATCATGGGAAGAGACACTTTGCTATCTGATGGTGGTACATTGAGACTCAGAGGTCATTTATTCATATCTGAGGGAATTGGCATTTAGGACTTACTGTAGTGATGCTTTGAATATATTTCTTCAATATTTAAAATTTGAGTAGAATCTGTATTATAAAATAGTGTCAGAATAGGGTTTCTTGTTTTTTCTTGGTTTTTTTTTTTTTTTTTTTTTTTTTTTTTTCTCTTCACACAAAGGAAAACAGCTCATGTTTGCTTTTGGTTATTCTGATGATTCTGATGTCAGCACACCTTTGTGGAAAAAAGAAAAAAATTCTTTACTTTTTATTTTTAACTTGGACAAATAAATAGCCATCAAAAGTTGATTGAAAATTCAGACATGTTCTGAAGTGGTTTTTGTTTTTTTGTTTTGAGTAGTTACATTTGGCAAGCTGCAACTGACTGAAAACATCTCATGACTGTAAATATATATAATCACTATTGAATGATAGATTTGCCAAAGAAAGTCTAGAATGATAATTTTCAAATGAACCCTTTTTGTCCCACAGATCTTTTTTAAGAACTTTAACAGAATCTTTTGGCATAAAGCTTATGCTATTCTTAATAAGGTAATTGAAAGGATCAGTGGGGTGAATAAATTAATAGTGTGAATTCTCTTGTCAATAGTAAAATTTGGACAGCAAAATTTAGATACTGTACTGCAGATATATCTTTGTGCTTCAGCTCAGTTCAACTCAGTAAGTATAGAACTCATGAGGAATATCACTACTGAATTGACCTATCTTTTAATTTTAAAAATTGGCTATATATGAATAATCACCTTTTAAGCAGTGCTGTTTGATTCTTCCTCAATGTTTTCACAAGTGATTTTCACTACTCTCTACCTAATATAACAGAATTAACATATGGCAAACTAAAAAAAAAGGAAAAATTAAAATCAATAAGACATACAGTTACATTCTCTTTGTTTAATTTTTTTTTGTATAATTGGTTGAAATTAAGTGTCAAAAGAGTACAGCAGGCTTTGTACCTAGTAAAGAAATCATATGAGAAAAAAAATGTGGAGACAAAGATTCTAAACTGATATTTTGATAAAAATAAGAATACTTGTAACATTGAAGATCTGTCTGCCGACTCACTTTATTATTTTGAACAGTACCATAGTGCAGTATTTTCATTAAAAATGGTGTTATGGACAACACTGAGTTTTTCAAACTTGCTTGAGAGTTATTGTCAGAAATCTTTATGATCCCAGCTGCACTAACCTTCTGCCAATATTATGATCAGAGGTAGCTTGCTGCAGCACAAGCATGGGAATTCCATAGTGCTTGCAGAAAACCAGCAAGAATGGGGAGTTGCTGTTTCATCTAGAGCAGATGACTGGTGGCACCCTGCCCAGGGGTGGTAGCTTGCGTTCTGCCGAGATTGAACATCCAGTTATTTCTTTCTGTGTCCCTTCTACCCATAATGTTTTCAATCTTATCTATTCTTACCTTCTCCTTTAAAATATATTCTATGTATTTTCACTTTTTTTTTGGTTTTAAATCCTATGCTTCAGGTGATAGATTACAAAGTTCTAAATCTTCCTTTCAGATCCATGCAAATTAAATGTGGTGCTATACTCTTGCTGTCTTCTTTTGTTCTCATAGACCTTTTGTGACACATTCTCCTCAGAATAAGTAGGAGGAAAGGATTTGAAGCATGATTCTAAGGGAAAAAAGGGTATTGTAATATTTTGTTTCTGCTTGGTGCCATGAAAATAACTTGGGGAGTTTCTGCATACTCTGAAGACTTACCTCTCTCATACATAAATAAATGTCTGCCACAAACTAGCTCATGCTGTGAGCCCAGATCCATCTATAATGCCTGCCTGTCTTATCTGGGTCTTTCTGGCCTGGGTGTTTGCTTTTTCTGACTCTTCTCCTTGAACTGCAAATTCATAAAGCTGTCTTTAGGTTTATCTCATTTCATATAGCTCATGGTTTGGGCCATTATCTGACCACTTGTCATGTGCTTGAAGGTTGTCAGGACAAATGTGTGGGATTACATACTGGTAGGGACCCAGTTTTTAGAGCACTGGTGAAGAGTATGACGTGACTCCTGACTGCAGGAAGCTCCCATGACTACATTGTTTCTTCTTAGCAGGTTGCTTTTTTTAGCAGTTGATCAGTAGATACCCTACCCACTGAAAAACTACAACCTAGAATGGAAAGGGGGCAGTGACTTAATGTTATGAGGAAGATGATAAGATGAGAAAAGACAACCTGGCAGGCAGGCAATGAACATCAAACTGGGCATTTGAACTGTGATCAGATTCAGGAACCTAACAGGCAAATCTATTCAACTCTCTATGTCTGGGTTTGGTACACAGGCACAAAGTATACTTAATAGACAGACATGTAGGTCTTTTGCCAAAAACCCTTCTGCCTGCCTTCTCTCTTGAGAGTTATAATATGACTTGTTTGTGCTGTATTTGCTATTTGAGACAACGATAACCTAAAAAAATAAATGTATATAGGCTGAGTGGGGGGGACCTTATGGGTGTGGGAAGAAAATAGCTGACCTACCATGCTAGGTGCCATCTTAAAACAGTTAATTATTTCCTGATTATTTTTCAGAATTTTTTTGTAGCTAATTTCTATCTCTTGAAAGAATTATTTTGATTCCCAGCTGTTTGGGTTGCTGTGGATAAGAAATATATGCTGAAATATGTCTGCAGGCTTCTAACACAAGTGCTCATTCAATATGTGTCAACAAGCAAATCTTTCAGGGCAATAATTAATTCAGTCAATACAACTATTTCTGGCTTTCAAATCCACATTTGCGATTCACTTACATTCCTAAGGAGATTGGACATTAATTAACAATTGTTAGACTCCATACCTCAGACTGGTAAATTCTGCATAATCTGAAGTGTTTGTTACATATAAACACAGATTTTGTGTTAACTACAGTAAGAATTTAATAGCCAGTAGCAATGTAGTATGAAGAGTATACTGAAATTAGAAATTATAATAAGAAACATTCTATCACAAAAATATAACTTCAAGGGAATTGCAATGTGTCTTTTCTTCAGGTTTCAGGATTTATTTGCTGCTTAAAAAGTGAGGTAGGAATTATAGGATGCACAACTATCTTTCTTTCAGAAGAAGCATGAGAAGGAAAAACAAAAATTAGCAGTCATGGGGTTGAGACCTTGATGGCTGCACAATAAAGACACACTTTCCCACCCAAAAAAAACCCCAACAATATCAGTAGATAGCTATTACATAATTTCACAAGATGTGTTAGTTTTTATACTGGTTTACCTACATTATAAATTATTTACAAAAAGAGAAGATAACTTAAATATATCAAAATATGCCATCAATATATTTGTAATATTTGTAAAGTTTGTGCTTCCTTTGTTAGTTCAATGAGCACACTGTAGACTTCGTTATTATTTGGTTTTTTTAACTAATCAAGTTAATTTTACAGGTAACAAAATAAATAATACAGAAAATAAAATGTTCATTTAATTTAAAATGGAGTTATCAAATCCATTATTTAGATTTAATTAATTTAGATAATTACTTAATTTATATAACTGTGTATATTGCTTGGGCAAGACTAGAAGCACTAAGACAAATTATTTTGAAATATTATGCCATAATAAACTGAACATTATAAACTTTTACAGGCTATTTTCAAAATATCAAGGCATGAGTTTTTGGTTTTTTGTTTATTTGTTTGTTTTCTTCCTAGAAGGTTTGACTATGAGGCAAAAAGTAAGAAAATTGCATAATGAACAGATATATTCAGTGTACTGTGAGGAAAAATCAAGTGTTAGTTTCAATAAGACATGCTTCATACAAATATATTGGATTACATAGACATTTGTCTAATAGTATGTTTAAATTCTTACTACTTTTCAAAAGAAATTATCAGTTTCAACTATATACTGTTAATGCCATATGAGAATTTTTTATTTTTTTTGAGACACTGCTTTCATTATTTTATTCTCCCCTGTTCTTTTTACTGGTGTCTGAAATCAGGACTGTTAATTAGAATATTTTAAGGGAAATAAAACTAAATACAATTCCTTAAGGAATAAAACTAACTTCTGAAAGAGATATACACAAATATGCTACAGCTTAAGTTGTTAAGATTTCAACTGACCCTGGTGCACTTCACTAGGATGATGTGTGCCTACTTTTTGTGCTCTGATATTACTTAATAAGAATTAAAAAAAGAAAGTCTAAGAATGCATGATAAGCATATATGTTAGCATCATTAGTAAAAGGAATAGAAAGTAAAATAGGTAACACGAATAAATATATTTGAATCAGCAATCAAATATGTGTGAAAACCATGCTAAAATGTAAATGGTCTAAGCACAAACACCTGCTTAAATTTCAGTGAGGAAATTATAGCTGTGAAAAATAAAGCAAAGCACACCATTACTTTCTGTAGTATCTTTTTAGAGAACTGCCTGGAAAGTTATTCCAGGCCTGAGCCTTTCAGCTCTGTTCTCTGAACCATTTCTCAGGGTGATAAGCTGTTTTTCAGCTGAAGGCCAAGAAGCCTTTCCCAGGAAAGATAAATTGGTCAAAACATAGAGGAATTATTAATAAAAATAAAGACACCTGTTTGCTGTTAACAGACCCTGGGAATGGGGTGTCTTCTCTCTGGACCAATCATCTTTAATCTGTTCTCATTGTTGCGAGCCGTGCTACTTAAGCAGTGAGTTTTCTGAATAAACTTCGTCTTCTTCTCGTCTTCTCCTTCATCCCGAGAATGACCGTGTAACTGTGTCTCTTTACTCCGCTGCAACTAAAGGGTTAACACCCTAACACCGCAGTCACAACTTTTCAAGTTCATCTTTTTAATTAAACAAAATCAACATAGATTCATTTTGTGCATAGTCTTGCACATAATGACTATGAACTGAGGCAAGACTAAATCATTAAATTACTTGAAAGATTCCCACAAGTATGTGATAAATTCTGTGACTTTTGGGGGGACGTTTTTGTTTGTTTGTTTTCTTGTTGCTGAGTCTCATGCTAATTTGTGACAAAATTTAAATCCTTGTTCAGTGCTAGTGGTTTGTTTTTTTTTTTTTTTTCCAGTAGCATTTGTTTTCTAGGGAGAAATTTCCTTGTTCTTTTTTCAATGAACTTAATTTAAACGTCCATACAGGTAAGAAGTCAATATCATACCTTACAGTGTGTGTAAATGTCTAGCAAAAGCTGAAGATGAGAAATTTTACTAATATGTTATATCTTTAAAAAATACTTGAGCACAAAATAATATCTTTTTAAATAATTCCTTTGGAATTTGCAATTTGAAATGAATCTTGGATTTAAAATAAAATATTTCCAGTACTCTGGATACCTAATAGACATAGAATAAGAGTTTATAAGTAATTTCCTGTTTTTTTTTTAAAAAGTAAATTTCTCTCTGATATTTTTGAGCAGTGGTTTTCATGTTAAATAAACTGTAAAACATTTCAAAAGGCCAAAATTAATATCCTTTTCTTGTTAATTTGAAGAAAATAAGCCAAAATAGTTTGGAGTTTTATATTCCTGAGCAGCTTTGAAAGAACTGTGCCTGGTATTGGAATATAGCTTACTAAATAACGATTCAGTAAGGAAGTCCCCTTGAACTTCTACAGCTTTTGATGAACAGTCTTGAGTTTTTTCTGACTAACAAAATTTGGGGAAATTTGCTAAAGTGGATGAATTAAAAACTGTGAACATGGCAAAACACTTCCCAGTATTAGCATCAGGTTTTAGTATGAATGCAAAGGTTCCATTTAACAGTTCCTATGAGAAGCTTGTGGTTTCTCGTATCAAAAATTGGTGTGGAACATTACAGGAGTACTATAAGTTTTTATTCTAATCAGTCTAATGGAAGTATCTGTAGATCAGGAAACTTGATTCATGGCAAAAATGTTCAAATCAGTGTGCACTTTATTCTAAGATGTGATATATGAAGAGTAATATGACAACTGTCCTTGGAAATCTGGACATAATGACTTCAGCTCTGTGGAACAAATCCAAAGATTTGTGAGGCTTTAATAATAATTTTTTTTGGGGGGGGAATTTTGAACTATTTTATGTTCTTTTTAATAACATTAACAAATTAACAAGAGGAAATTATTTGAATTCTTTCCATTCACTACTGATACAAGTATACTCTGACAGGCAACAATAAGACAGAAGGCAAATAGCAGTTTCAACTAATCTCTGAGCTTTATTTTGTACACAGAAACACAGGCATAAAATACTGGAAAAAACACAAATTATTGAATAATTTCATAGGAACTCTTGAAAGTTTCATATTAAAATATTTTTCGCAACTACTTTAGGAATGTTATATTTGAATACCATGACCAAGTCAGTTGGTATCACTATAGAAATCTGTCAATCTTAACAGCCATTTGTCCTTTATTGTCTATAAAGGGAATTTCAATCTGTAATGCACTGTAGAGACTGGCACAGAGAGTCCTGAATTTGCTTGTTTTAGTCTGTATCCCCAGATGAAGCCAAAACTGCCAGCAGTAAGTCTTTCATGACAGGCTCTAGACAGATATATATACACAAAATGTCCTAGCTTTGTACTTCACTTCCAGCAACTGATAAAAAATAATTTTAAAAGTGTTTGTTGCCTTTTAGCTAAAAAATCAATGTAGCTATGGGAAGAAATTAAATCATTAATGTAACAACAGCTTATGCAATTGGACCAAAAAAAATCACATTTATAATTATTTTTATGACCTTCTTCCCCAAATATTGAAATTATGTAACTATCTGAGGATGATACATTATATGGAAATTTCAAGACATCCAGATTTTTCTGTCCCTTCACAGCTTTCAGACTTTTGTTAGCTTTAGGTTTCCATGCATAAAAAATGTGTAATAACTTTTGCATTATGTTATTGTTGTTTTGCTTTCATAGCTCTGGTTTGATTTCTGTCTTAGGACATTGGTCAATCGAAGATTCTGTGGTACATTTCTGATTTATATATATATATATATATTTAATCTGCTTCTGAGGCATTTAACAAGGTTTTCTTATCCTTTCAGGTTCATTTAGCTTGTGAAAGTTGCAGCAATGTCAGCTTCCAGTCTTCTGCCTTAGGAAGCAGAAGGAATTGGAGAGGTCAGTGGCTGCTGGGCAACAGTCAGCTATTAGAGTATAAAAAGTAATAATAGTCATGGCTCACTAAAGAAGGTAACAAGAGAATGCAGAACTGAGCTCACAGCAGACCAAAGAAATGCTGACTTTGTTAAAGTAAACAAAACATATAAAATACATAATTTTTCTCAAACTAGTGCAAAGATTAGGTCAGACTTCAACTTATTTACTACAAACCAACCAAATTAAATACATGTGATTATTTCTTTCCTGTACCATTTCAGGATATTAGACCATAGATAGCTTGTTCTTTGACTCCCCTTCACCTGCACAATGTTATTTAAAAAACTAAATTGTATGCTGTCTAAAAACCATTAGTTGAGAGACTGCATTTACTTGGTAATTGTTAACAATTAATGCAAGTTTAAAAGTCAGGGGAAAGGTATTGGCAAAATATTTTGGGATGAAACTAAGCATGTAATCACAGGGAGAAGGCCTGAATATGATGATATTTTTAAAATATTTTATTTTTTTAGAATGTGTAGTGGTTTTTATCGAAGATGAACTAAAATTGATCACTCTCTTATCAACTGTTAGAAATGGTCAAAGTGTCAAAAGGAGGAAAAATCTCTAACTATAAATGCCTACAAAAACACTGTGCAAAGCAGTAGCTTCTCCATGTGGAAATCTGACACAGCCCTTAGCATGACACCCAATATTGCTTTTTTTGCTACCAAAAAATAATTGTACTCTTATAAAGAACTATGTCAATCAAGAACTTGAAATGATACGTTTCCTAATTCTGTTCCTTTTTATATTATTGTGGAAAAGACTCAAAACAAAACTAACATTTTCTATTCTACTTATAGAAATTATTGCCTGTGATATATATGAGGTAAATGAAGCACAGCATACCATAGTTCAGCATGTGAAAGTATGGAAACCCTTGACCTAAAGAATACAATCTAATGAAGCCCTCAGAATTCCAGTTTCTATTCTGTGGCATTACTTGCTCCCAGAATTCTAGAGCAGTATACAGATTTTGACTTAAAGCTTAAAAAAATTAAATTTGAAATATTCACAATTGGATTCATAATGTAAGAACCCCATCTCTGCATAAGTTACTTAATTCAGTACAAGCATGTGGTAGCAGGTATAAGAAATTAATTAATTAAATAATTGCAATGCTACCTGTACAGAATTCTGTTGCTGACTGGGCATCTTAACAGGATAGTTTTGATTCAGTGTGTGATTTGGGTAAATTCTGTGAGGGCAGCTTCTCGTGTTCAGTGCTTTCAGCTGCTCTGCATCCACATTCCAGACACACTGTTCGCATACGTTTCACAAGTACAAAAGAGGGCATTTTGAGCTGGAAATTGCTAAATTGTAAATTTTGAGCTGTAAATATAAATAGTGACCTACTGAGTAAATCACTTCCTCTATTATCAGCACCTCTTCTTCCCAAGTTTGGGGCAGCATTGTCATAGCCACTCTGCTGAATGCTTGTGTGACATTGCTTTTGTTGTGGTAATGCTGCACATGGTGTCAGGATGTGACTGATTTTGATATGAATCTGGCAGTAAAGATGATCTTCTCTGATTTCCCTTTATCTCTGTTTATTGGTTGCTGCAACTGTCTTTGGTAAAGTCTTTTTCTATTGTTTTGCAGAGTAATAGCTGGTGATGACAGGCTAGGCAACAAGGGAGACAAATATTTCTGCTATTAGTACTGGAAGACCAGATGAGAAAATTTCATTTCAGGTAAATGAGAATGTGTATCATGATTGTACAGACTCTAGGTGTAAGAGTGGTAATTTTGGAACTAGTGATTTACTTGTTTATGTTGACAGAGTGTTTTAAACTTCCAAATTGTAATAAGGGATTTTGTGACCCTTGAAAAAAAGACAATTTATTCCGGCAGACTTTCCACACAGGTACAGTCCAGATATATGTTCTGAGGGATTTTTTTTTTTTTTTTGAAGAGATGGTTGTTTCTTCTAAAGTAATATAAATATTTATTATATCTTAATCTAAGCCTACTATTTTAGGTTATCAAAGATTAAATTTGTGTTTAACAAATGTAACTACTAACACAAATACTGGCAATGTTTTCATATGGATATATTTTCTACTTGACTTCCCATTTCTTATTTATATTCACTCATATCTTTAATTCTTTTTCTTTGCCTTTGAGTAAGTTAACCTGGGGAAAAAAATATATTAAAAAGAAAAACCTCAAACATACACTGTACACAGCATACCGCCATCTTCAGCTGAATTTTTCCTTTTATTACAATGTGTTTCAATTATAAGTGTGAGTGAACACTTGATTAACAACAGTCATCATAACGAATCTTTTGCTCAAAGTGAAGTTAAGAGAAAAAAAAGCTTTGCCCTTCTAATTATAACAAAGGTGAATTTTTTTTTCTTTTTAATGTTGTTTAAAATTAAGATTAAATATTTCAAAACGTTATTTAAAATCTTAAGTTCTCCTCAACTACTTTCTGCCTTCTCCTTGTCATGCTAATAAAAAAACTTCTCCCCAGAAGGAATGTGTCTTCTCACTCTGCTGTAACACCTACAGTACCTTGGTTTCAACATTTCATTTTAATGTAATTTTTCAGTTCCTCTGGAGCTTCCCAGTTTCATAATTAAAGCTGGAAAAGTAGTAATTTCTAATTTCTTCTCCCCAACAGTCTGTAGTTTTTGTGTGGCAGGTTTTTTTTTGTTTGTTTGTTTGGTTTTTTTTGGTGTGGTTTTTTTTGTTTGTTTGTATGGGTTTTTTTTGTTGGTTTTGTTGTTTTGGGCTTTTTTTCCCAGTGAATAGATAAATAGGTCTTCCTTGCAGCTATATCATTACCAAAAGTTATTTGCTGTTATACTTATCCCATCTCTAATTCAGAGATCAATGAAAAATAATCTATTTCAAACTGTGTATTGCTTAAGTTTTCCTACCTCATGCTGGCCAAATGTGTGTTTCAGTACTGCAATTAAAAAACAAGTCTTTATATCTCTACCGCTCTGGAGGAAAATAAGCTTCAGTACAATTCTGATAAATGTATAGATGTGTTTTCTTAACTATAAAGTGTCTAGCTCTCTTTTGAAGGGATGAGACATGCAGACACTTATTTTTTCTCTTGAGTCCTCATTCTACCTTTTGTCTGAATTATTTTCAGCTCATTCTGCTCATCTAATAAGTTCAGATATTTAATCAAACTTTGGATGCTTGGTCATAGCTTATCTGAACCTCTTGCTTTGGAAATATGACATAAATTGTATGCCACTTGAGATTCTCACTGCACTTTTGATTTTGGGTAAGTCAGATATGCTTTGCAACATTGCAGAAAGTGAATCAAATATGTAGTATAAAAACTTCAACAGAACTCTTGCAAAGCACAAAGTCATTCCTATCTCCTTTAGGCTTTAGGGAAAAGAATAAGGGTTTGCAATCGGAGGAGTCAGGGTAATGATGTCATGAAGATGCTTACTGCATGAACACTGTGTAGGATCTCACACTCACCCTTCATTTCCACTGATGTTTTGTTACATTTTAGTGTTGTTTCAGAGCATCTACTTATTTCCTTTACTTATATTGCTCTGATCTGATGACATCTGATACTTCTTTCCACGCATACAGATTGGAGTGTGTGAGAAGATAAAGGTAAACCTAGATACCTCCCTAAAGAGATTTAGGCTTGAATATATAAAGGCACACTGAAACCAGATATTGTCTAGACAACAGCCAGAGGGATGACAGAGTTCCAGGTTCTCCTGTCTCTAACAGTAGACTATTTCATGCATTTATTTTGTCATTTCTCAGGAAATACACACTTTCATGGATTGCTCCCTCCCTGTCTCCCATATGGATATCAAGCTTAGATTTGACAGAGAAACAATCCCAACATATGAGAAATGAATCTGCCTCTTTGTTTCCTCATTGGATTACAATATTTTAATGCACTTTATTCATTATTATTTTGTTCAGTGTTCTTCTATAAAACATCTAACATGTTACTCATTTTACTGCTGTAGACAGTACAATTAGTAAAGCACTAGGATATCACATTAATTGAACAACAAAAGAGCATTTAGTCCATTCTTTGTAGTCATGCATTGTTTCTCCTGGTAATAAATCTCTGTGGAATTAAAAAGGATAGCACAGCAAAGCTGACATTATAAAGTTTGATGTTTAATTTTAAATTATTTAAGCCATTAAGGTAATTCCACAAGGTCAGTCTGAGTACTCCAAACTTTATTTCTGTTTCAAAAATAAATCCACTAGGCTACAGGTACAAAAACAAATGGGATTGTACAGTAGTGTTCTTCTGTGTCATCAAGACAATGCATAGTCTTGTTTTTTAAACATCTATCAATAAAAAACAATTAGAAAAAAACAGAGCAGAAGTGGATAAAAATTGTAAACTATTTTCTTAAGCAATCAAACATGAAAAAGGACAATAAATTAACGATGTGATCACATTTTTATTTAAAATTAATTCTATCTCACCTTTCTAATGCAGAAGAGTTAACTTTATATGACAGGACTATTTTATTCCACAAATTTAAACTAATAAGTACAAGTTTTATATAATTTTTGGCCTTGAAAATATTTTTCACATAATCTTGTGTTTACTTGTTTTTTTATTAATTCTCTTTCTTCTCTTTTTGACACTATAATTCTGTATAACAATATATGAACCACATGCATTTTAAACACTTTCATGCCTGTATGACTATGCAGTGAAATCAAAACATCATAATTAGTAAACATTTTATATTTTATAAAACATAGTCATCGTTAAAAGAAGTACCACATTTTTTCCTTTTTCTGAAATAACACGTTTGAGCTGATTTTAGCACCTAGCTAATCAGTTTCTACACAAGATTCTCCTGAATAATCTTTTTTCCTATACTAAGCAGTAAGCACTGCTTTAGTCCCTTTTTTCCCCTCTTTTTTTTCAGCATGTAATATATTCCTTTCTGTTGTCATCATAATCATGTTTGGTTTTTAAAATTTGATTTATATTTAATTTATTCTGTCTTGTCCTATCATCTTTTCTTCTAACATTATGCAATATGGTTTGTCTGCTGCTCTCCTACCCTATTATCCTTCTCCTGTCACCTCAGGTCTTTGTTTCATCATTTCTTTCCTACCCTTTATACTTCCACTTTCATCTTCTCTTTTCCCTTTTTAAAGGAGTATTCCACTATTTTGAACTGTTGCCTGCAACTTTCATTTTTTCCCCCCCCAAAAAAGTGCATTTTGGCTCTACATTCATGACAGCCTTCTGTCATTTACCTTCCTCTTCTATTTTCACTTTTTTTTTTCCTAATTATTGTGTTCTCATACTCACATTTTTACTCATATGTTGATACATGTGCTTTGTTTCTGACAAAGACATCTATGGTGCCATTTAGCTGACCACTTCCAGATGCAACAATGTAAATACTTACAAATTTTCTTGGTCGTCTACAGATAAAATATAATTCTAGGATAGATAAGTCAGATACAAACATCCATAACTGTTATTTCTTTTCTCTAGGAGAAAATATTTGCTTTTTGCCTCTTCTGCTTTCAGAAAAGGGTATTAGAGATGATGAGAAACTCCCAACACATGCATACTGCATGAATAAACACCTGGGTGAGTGGATAGTCCTGCATACATTTACNCCTTCCTTCCTTCCTTCCTCCCTTATGCAATAAGGATTTGGAGATATCTCTTTTGATACATAGTCCAAAGAACATAGCTGCTGGCTTATACCTACACTCTTAGAAAACTCTGTATTCCTCAGTAGGAAGAAAATTGTTATTTTCTATTCAGTTAAGATGATTAGAAGTGTATGTGTTTAAACCTACGCATGTAAGTATTATATATGTATACATATTTAAGCATGATTAATAGCAGGCAATCTGAGCTTCCTAACTGAGCTGTCTAGCTTACAAAGCAGAGGGCTGATTTATCCTGGACTACTGAGGATCAAGACATAGGTAAATAAACATTTACACTATGATTTGATTGTAGCAACATTCTAGGATTCCTCATTAATTAGTGTCTGACCCTGACTAGTTTGCAGTAAGTCACTACTTGAATACTCCTGAATAATTTTGATTAAAAAAATAGTTTTTCATAGTTATTAACATATTTCTAAAATGTTATAAAAGCCCAAGGAGATGACAAATGAAGCTGATGTAAAAATAAGAAAGTATTGACTCAAGTCAAGAAGTAGAGTGCTTACCAACTTGTGAGCACCAAGTTTGCAATCCCTGTTGGTTTGTCATACTGCATCCATCAAACAGGTAAAGAGATTAGAAGCCTTGTTTTACAGTGGTTTAATGTATCCAGAGTTGAAATGAGTGTCAGTGTTTGTAATGAAATGCAGAAAACCATTAGAAGTATTTTGACTTAATACTGGCCAAAAGGCTTTTTTAAATTTATTTTTTAAATTTTACAATTTATAATTATGAAGTTTCTAGAGTTTGGATCAGTATTGACACACAGAGTAAATACAACCTTCCAATCTCACTAGGAAAAAAAAAATCCTGAAAAATTAGGAGCTGTCCACATTCTAAGGTCACATAAAAATTTAAATTCTTCTAGGCCCTGTCCCTTTTTGGAAACAGAATGGTTGGAGTCAATTAGTAATGCAAAACACATTTTGCTTAGTATTAACAAAACTTTTGCTTTGCAATTGGCAAATCAGTTGTAAAATAAAACTGACAAGCACTGTCCACATTGTATGATATCTTCTGACAGTTTTTCAAGATTATTTAACTTCTCTTGCCATTTATGTGAANTTCAATTGTAAATAAATCTATTTACAATTGAAACCATATCTGTGAAACATTTTACATGAAATTAAATAGTATTATCATGAGAATATCCATGCAGTGAGGTAGATATTTAGTCTCCTTATTTACATCTGCTTTTAGTGCCAGATGGCACAGAGTAGTTTTGACTACTGACCTTGGAACCTGACTGATGAGGCTCCTTCACTTCTCTAGATTGCCTATATCTATCTTTCTCTCTTTCTCTTTCTTTCTCTCTTTCTCTTTCTTTCTCTTTTTCTCTTTCTTTCCCTTCCTTCCTTCCTTCCTTCCTT
>VXBI01006451.1:191533-280618 GCA_013397375.1 Toxostoma redivivum | reverse complement strand
AACATTCTAGGATTCCTCATTAATTAGTGTCTGACCCTGACTAGTTTGCAGTAAGTCACTACTTGAATACTCCTGAATAATTTTGATTAAAAAAATAGTTTTTCATAGTTATTAACATATTTCTAAAATGTTATAAAAGCCCAAGGAGATGACAAATGAAGCTGATGTAAAAATAAGAAAGTATTGACTCAAGTCAAGAAGTAGAGTGCTTACCAACTTGTGAGCACCAAGTTTGCAATCCCTGTTGGTTTGTCATACTGCATCCATCAAACAGGTAAAGAGATTAGAAGCCTTGTTTTACAGTGGTTTAATGTATCCAGAGTTGAAATGAGTGTCAGTGTTTGTAATGAAATGCAGAAAACCATTAGAAGTATTTTGACTTAATACTGGCCAAAAGGCTTTTTTAAATTTATTTTTTAAATTTTACAATTTATAATTATGAAGTTTCTAGAGTTTGGATCAGTATTGACACACAGAGTAAATACAACCTTCCAATCTCACTAGGAAAAAAAAAATCCTGAAAAATTAGGAGCTGTCCACATTCTAAGGTCACATAAAAATTTAAATTCTTCTAGGCCCTGTCCCTTTTTGGAAACAGAATGGTTGGAGTCAATTAGTAATGCAAAACACATTTTGCTTAGTATTAACAAAACTTTTGCTTTGCAATTGGCAAATCAGTTGTAAAATAAAACTGACAAGCACTGTCCACATTGTATGATATCTTCTGACAGTTTTTCAAGATTATTTAACTTCTCTTGCCATTTATGTGAAAGTTTAGGGAACAATTATTGGAAAAGCAGCCAGTCTGTTCCTTGTCACAAGAAACCTCCATTTACTTTTCTGAAAGGGAGAAATTCAGGTAGCACTGAAGACTAAAATTAATGGTTTTACAGTTTATGTAGGGAATATATGAGAATGAAAAAACAATGTTATTTGTTGTGATAAATAAAATAATTTCTTTAAGAAACCATTTTAAAAAATGTATTACCTTGTCACACTGAGGTGCTGCAAATTTTTACAGAACAAAAATCAGATTATAGCTTCTTTTGACAAGTGTATAATAATTCCTCTTTCTAGAATTATTTAAAAGGAATTTTTTAAATCGAAAATTTTGAAAAACACCTTTACAAGACTGCAGAGGCTAAGAATTTTCTTCTCTTGAAAGAATACCATTTTTTTCCTCCACCAACCTGTGCTGAACCTCTCTTTATTAATATAATTCAGCTATATTTCTAAAATATGGCTTGAGGGAAGATTTGAATACAGAAACTAGGATGTAAAAGCAGTCTCACTGAAAAAAAAGGTGATATATTGTCATAGTATATCTTACAATTATATTTTCAAAGTTCAAAGAAACACTGAGATTCCAGTTTAAATTTCTTAAATAATTTCTAATGAGTCCATTATTTTATTGCTGATTTACAATAGAAGTCCCACACTAACAAAGTCTTACAGTCTTACCCTTAAACAAACCTAAGTGGTAAAACCAGGATCATCGTCGATTTCCATAAACCAGTCAGACTATGGTATGACTTAATTTTCAAAAATATGTATATACCTATTTTCACACATATGCAAGAAATAAAAATATATTCTATGAAAAGTACTTGTATTGTAATGACAAAATCTCTTTACTCTGACAAAGCTTAGCACCATACTATGATGTACAGTACAAAAGAGCATCCATGTGATATCCAAGTTTTCTGCAAAAACCACGATCCTGGTGAAATCCTGTAATGCCATTTTGTTTTCTTTGTTTAACAAAATGCAAAATTATTTTCTATTCTTTTCTTCAAAAGAAAAAGAGAAAATGAGATTTGCCAACCCCCCCCAATTATTAATAAAATAACATTTTAACTTTATTACACAGTGTAAAATTCTTTAAAACTCATAAACTCTGTATTGACATTTCCAAATATCAAGTCTGTTTTTTGTTCTATGTGAATAGGAGTTGGAATCCTTAAAAAAAATGTATGACATATATGGTAATGACATCAAAGAAAGATGGTTTTTGATTAATAGAGTAACATCAAAACATATGTTCATTAGGGTAGAAGAATAAGAAGGAAATAGTGCCAAGGGAAAAGAGTTGTTTGTTTTGGTTTTGTTTTTTTTTTTTTTTTTGTCAAAATAAGATTAAAGTAGAAAAAATGGCAAACAGAGAAAGCTCACATATTCTTACCTACCAGATTGGCAGGTAGGCTGCTTTAGAACATTTTTATGAGTCACCACTGTGCAAATACTACTGCCAAAGGCAGATGGATGAAAATGCTAAGCATATGTGAAGAAGGTCAACAAAGATACTAAGAGATAGGAAACACTCCCTTAAACATTTTTACGGCACCCTGTGATACAAGAAGTTGGTTTTGTAAGATGTTCAGGAAGAAAAACCTAGGAGCAAGAAGATGCTTTTGTCATGAAGTTAATTAATTGGCTAGTCTGCTATAAATTATGATCTCCAATACCAGCAGGTTGATGTGCTCCTTAGCACATAGTGTAACCCATTGTACATACAAAAAAAGTTTGGCCAGAGAGCTCTAAAGTTCAGCTCCAGTCCTTGGGTTTCTACGATGGGAGCCAATATGTGGAGCTGCTATGTAGGACACACATCCTCCTGGGTTTTGGCTGATTCTGGTTGCAACATATAGTTCCTCTACCTGTGCCAGGGACACCAGGTGTGTTTCAAAATATATTGGTTCAGACATATCTCTGGGACCAGTGTTGCTAAGCACTTATTTTTTTATCCCTTGACATGGTCCTGAGAAATTCTTCAACAGAGTACAGAGTTGCTTTTTGACTAGAAAGGGTTTCCATTTAGGAGGTGGTTGTAGTTTATTGGATAGTTCAGTTAGGATGAGACCAGGGGAAGTCTGCCACTGTACTGGGGGATGGGTTGTTTATATTACAAGGCTGCAGTAATTACTATATTTACCATTGAGGAGACAAATTCTGCCAACAGCAGGCTGGAGTTTCTCTGTGACGTGAAACAATGAGGCTTGGCAGAGAGATTGTGCTACACTGCCCTAAACCACAAGATTAACAGAACTGCTAAATTTAAACTGGGAGGAGAGGGAAATCTCAAACGAGTTTTCCTTGTATCATCAGTTTTCTAACTGATTGTGGTGAAGCTTCAGCATCACAGTTAGAGTAAAATGGAGGTGATTCAATAAGAGATATTCATACTATTCTCAACTCAATGTGTCAATATGCAGAAGCATTTTTCAGCTGCAAAACCAACATATTTTTCCAGAATAGAGTTGAGATATCTATCATGTGTCTTCACTTGTGCAAGGATTTTATATAAAACCAAAATGTTTTAAAAGACTGAGAAAGGGAATTACTTAAGGATGAAATTTCTGCATACTTCAGGATTTGCTAGGAGAGGTGATCACAAAGACCACTATCTACTTTGACATTTATTCCATTTATACTGGAAAACATAGAGTGATGCATTCTAATCCAAAGCATCCTGCATCCACAAGATTTTACACTGATGCTGCAATTTTCTATATGATTTTTGGGGCAGAAGAAGGTGATAAATGTTCACTAATAATTTCTAGTCCAATAATATAGTTTTATTATGCATTACAGTGTTTCATAATAAATTTATACTGTAACCCAAAGGAGTCATTGTCACTTCAAGAAAAGTAGTAGCTCTTACCAAACCTTGCTAAGATACCTTACAAAATTAAATTCCTTGTGGCAACCATTTATAAAAGTGGTTTCTATTGCTAAAAACACTATAAAGGAGAACATAATCAGTAACACAATGAAGTAAATGGCATTCCTTAGTCCAGAACAGCTCTCTCTATAAAGAATGTGTTGTCAGGAATCATTTATTCTTAATAAAAACATTCTTATAAAAACATTCTTTTGAAATTTTATGGCTTCAGACTCCAAACTCATTAATTTTCATGTCTAGATACAGGGGTTTTGGTGTGAGGTTACTAAGCCAGCATGCTCAAGGTTGTAATACTGATCATTCAGCGGATAACAATATTTATTTTAAGCTAGTAAGAGAGTTTATTTCAGGAAATACACCTACGTCTATTTTTTTTCATTTCTTAGTTATTCTATATTTAATTCATGCTTGTGTGTTTATTTTTTAAATAGCTTGACCATGTTGCTTTTGTCTGCCTTTTTATATTTTCTTTCTTTCACTTCTTTTTCCCACAAGATGTCTAGGATTAAGTCTCAGAAGGGTGGTAACAATGTAAGTAAATTTGTGTATGCATTGGTCTGGAGGATATCTGAGACAGAAAATTACACCAAAAGGTGGATTAAAAACTGACCTTTCTTGCCTTTTATCTGCTATTTGCTGGAGTTTCTGTAAGGCTCTGAATGTTACAGTGTGTGTCAAAAGGAGTTCATGCTCACTGAGATGGGCTGTCACTCCTTTGACATTCTCTCAGAGGTTTTTCAAAAACAGAGTATTTCAAGAGATGAGCAAGAGCCTAATACTAGGGTTATGATGAAACTAGTCTCAAAACTCTGTGTTAAGACTGTAATTAATAGCTAAGCCTTTTTGATTGACCAATATTTGAACTCATTAAGATATAAGGTGTAAGTTATAAGAGTTATCTTTAGAACTAATAGCACACCAAAGATAAAGACTTTAGGAGAATCCTACAATAGCAGAAATTCCTGTAAAAACATATGCTTATGTTATATATATAAAACAAAAAGTTGTCAGAATCTTTGGAGATAAAGAAAAGGAATAATAGAATCTCCAGGCTGAGGATCAGATAAGGAAATATTCAGGAATATTAAAGAGTAGGAAAATACTTAGGAAGAATATTACTCTGTAAGAAAACATATTCATGTATGTATCCACCTTCTTTAAGGCTACGATTCTGACTACAGAAGACTCTCTATTTCTTTCTACAGATCAAATTATTTATTACAGTTTGTTTCCTGATGTGTAACACTGTGCTACACTGTGTTAACAAGCTAATACAAATTCTTTACCCAGCCTTGCTCACACCTGTCAAATAAACAACATGAGTTTGCTAATGCTTTCAAAAAAGGCAGTGTTTCAAGCTTAATTTAGAATCTAAAATTAAAACTTTTTTTTTTTTTATGTAGTTCAAGTTGAGTTTGTTGGATCTGATAGATCTCCAGCTTTCTTTATTTAAATCAATAGTGGCATGAGGGAGTTCCTTTTGGACAAATGTAAAAATGTGTTGATTCTGGTGTGGCTGAATATTGTGACACACACATCATATTTACACATTGAGAAGTAAACATTTTTATAATTATTTTGACTGAATGAATTCAGCGTGGTAGACTCCCTGCCCCAGAAAGTGAAAAGGTGTCCACCTAATTCTTTTCAACTACGCAAATGCTGACATTAAAAAATTTATTCTTAGAGCCTGTCTACTTCTAGTTCTCACCATTAAGTGCCAATGCACTTAATACTGGTCTCTTTCCAAGTGTAAAACTTAATTTGGCTTCCAGAGAATGACAAAATATCCAATCTGACCTTCAGCTTTGGCTACTCCAAAGTGAACAAATGTTAAAACAGCTGAGGAGAAAGAGACATTTGAAATCCCTCCAAGAGTCAAATGGGGCCGGAACTTCTTCCTGGATTTAGTACTTAAGCCATATAGGGTATGCATAACTTCCCTTTATTTTTTCTTGCTTCAGGACTTACAGAGGGGAAGAATGGCACCTTGCTCTCTTACATACTAGAGAACTATTTAATACATTAAAAAGAAAACTAAACTTGAAAATAAGATAATTTGCAGAGAGAAGAAGGGCCCTCTACTTTTCCTTGATTTAGAACTAGTAGCTGTTTTTCAGGGCACTGTATCTCAAGTGAAGCATCTCCAAGGAAATAACATGTGGAGGCTTAAAGGAAAATTTCTCCATACTTCCCCAGTTTCTATCTGTGAATGGACCCTCAACAAGAATGCTGGCTGTTGGCAGCTGTTGTTAATTGTCCTGTTGGTCCTGGTTTCCATTTTGAAGTCTATGTCTCCATTGTTGCTTTGCAACAGAAATCTAAGTTCTAATCTTGGATTCTGGATTCTAGCCTGGGAAAACAATACTGCAGAATTCATCATTACTTGCATATTTATACATAGCTTAACATCTATATTATTCTATCACCTAGGGAACTAAATTTGAACGCAGTTGAAAGTCTCATCCAATTTTTGCATTGAATAAAGGGATGCTTGTATTGATTCTTAAAGCTTGTGATTGTTCTCCACTACACTTCAGTGGTCCTGTCTCACCATATATTTGTATGTATATATAAACATATATATATAAAATACATAATATTTTATTGTCTAGTTTAATGATATATATAATAAAATGATGAACAGCTACTACTACTCTGGAAAAAAAAATTACCCATTAAGGAATGCATGATTTACTAAAAATAGGTGGGTGCAGGCCAGCACTTGCATTGTTTTTTTTAAGTAACAAACTTGTATAGATTTTGACCTGGACATGAAAAAAATAGTCGCAAAAAAATGTGAACTTTGAGGGTCACAGAGCCATTAAATTACCTTCCCAAATAGGAGATTTTCTTTCAGACTAAATATTCTGATAGCATTTGGTGTCAGAAGAGGGAGCTCTTGAACTATGTCACGTTTCTAATGGATTCCAAAAGGTACACCTTTACTCCTAAAGAGCACACCTTTGTTCCTTGCATTATTAAAATTGAATTCCCCAATGCTTAAAATATTTTCAAGTAGCCTACTTATTCAGAATGGCATATCCAAGATGTACAAGAGCCTTTTAAATACATATAATTGTGCGAAAAGAGGGGCAAGAATGGCAAAATTTGAAACTAAAAATTAAAGTAGAAATATTTGCATCTCCCATTAAATAAAAATCACATAAATGCACATAAGCTGCATATAATGATATGCATAACATTTCATACAGTGTGCAATGAGAGCAAGTATTCACATATTTTATTAAGTTTCTGTATGGCATTTCTAAGGAAGGTTATCGTTTGTACATAGCAGTAATTAAAACACCAAAGCTTATCAGAGTATGTTATCGTCATTCATCAGTCAATAAAAAAATCTTGGTCACCTTTTTGGATTGAGGAAAAAATTGCCAATATAAATACATCCATAACACAAATTGAATGATATTCTAGTGTCATTTCTCTAGGAAGATTTTTCAAAGCCAATGTGTAGGAGTTAAGATAATGATCCTGACATATGTAGGTCATACAAGATGGGATTTAGTTTACCTGTCCCAGCCACCTGGGAGTTAAGCAGTGTAATGAGATCACTCCTATTAATGAAGGAATGATTTACCCATCCTGACACAGGTATTCAAGAAAAGGAAAAAAACTTTTTTGAGAACTTAATGTTTTAACTCCTCAGACATCTAGCTCTAAATACTTCAGTCCTAAACTGGTAAATTAGGCTGAATGCAATGACTTCTTGACACTGACTAGACTGGAACTCACCCCTGTGCCGCTCAGGCCATCCATATGGGGCTGTAGTACATTATGAGACCTGTGAGAGACCCAAGTTCTTCTGGGACGTGGAGACAGGTCTAATGTCTAGGTCATATCAAATGGCATCAGATGTCCCTGTTACTGAATTGTACACCTGAATTTGTCTATCTGGATCAAGAATAAAATATCAATGTAAAGAAATAGTGAGCTTTAAAGGAGGTGGTGACACATACAACATACAAGATACCCAAAGCTTAACTGAGAAGGATTCAAGACCACTTGATCTACTTCTGAAGTTTCCCCTTGCTTTGAGAAAGGAATGGTAGAATGGGACCTCCAGAAGTGCCTTCCAATCTAAATTATTTTACATTTTTATAATCTTATAAAGACTGTGAGTGTTTATTCTGAACCTGTCAGGATACTCGTCGTGTACCTGAATATCTGCATGTCTTCTCTGATTTTTGTTAGTAGAAACAGGGGAAATCAGGCTTGGAAGAATATCTGCCCTGTATTTCTAAGTAATTCTCAGCTGACAACATGCCAGATGGATATGTTTACTCATTTGTAAGTGCGTGAGCATAGCAGGGATGGAGAGGGCCTGCTATAACAACTGATTTCCCAGGTAGTTCAAGTCACTGTGTACTTCTGCAAGGATCTATTTACATTACTCTTGTAATGTAAATACTCTTCTTGTGCCAGTGTCAGGCTCAGGATCAGGCCCACTAACCTCTTTTCAAAGATGTCAGTAAATATTTAAACTGTTACTGGATGTGAAGTAGACATATCTTTTCTTAGAACAAAATTATTATGAGGACAATTCCCTAAAGGAAGAAAAATACCGTAAATTTATATAATGAAGCATTCTTTTAAGTTCAACAAGGAATACTCTAGAGCACCTGAGCAGGAAAAAAAGAAGTCAGATAGATCCAGAATGTAAGGCCAGTCTCCTGAACTTTTATGTCATTTGTGTTATATATCATGGTTTGAAATGAAGCAATATATACATTATTCTTATAATGGGTGATAAATAAACAAACTTCAGAAGGAAATTCTTTAATGTAGTTAAATAATATATTTATTCAGAAATATAAAAAATATAAAGAAATTATCTGTATATTTATAAAATATTAATAGAACTATATTGAAAATATACCTCCTGTTATAAGAAAAACTTCCTCAATGAGGTTGCTATCTTGTAGCAAGCTATCTTGTACTGGCTTGTAAAGAAAGGATAATTTCTCATAAAAAGGAAAATGTCTACCTAATCAGTTTTCTGCTAGACTTCATGAAAATAAAAAAAAAATTCTGAAAGCTTTTGTTCCTGAAGCTGCCAAACTTTGCAGCTGGTGTCCCTCAGCCATTCATATGTGCTAAAATGACGTGTATGTCATTCATTATGATATGACATCACTGGGTTAATTAAAAGCACTGCTTACCAGTAAAGCATATTTTTGGAAATAAATGCAATCTGGAAAAAGGAAAGAGCCAAGTGAGCAAATTCGATCAGAGATGTCTCCAGTGACCATGAAGCACAGTGTGAGAACCATTGTACTGAACTGCATTAACATTTTTTCTTATAATTTGCTTACACTAATGTTATTTCATCTTGCAGCTTCTTGATGTTAGAAGGATGAATTACTTCTTCATTTATCAAATAAAAACCTTTTACTTACAAAAGTCTGTCTGTCCCTTGAAAACTTGAAAATACCTTTCATATTTAACTCTTAACTTTTGTGTCAAGTCAAATTGCCATTTTATTCTTCAGTAGTTACGTTCCGACATATACATATTTTTAAAATGTAGGAAAAAATCCCATCCCCAAGCCAAAATAATTCCTATTATACATTTCTAGTTCTGGAGAAGCTATTTGGAAAAGTTCTATATGTACCATCCCCTCATCTATTTTATTATTTTCTTAACATAAAAAAATCTTTACCAAATCAGTTCATGTTTATAAATACTCCTCCAAAACATGTTAGCTCTCTTTCTCTCTCCTTTTACAAAATTCTCATTATGTGCCATAGATGTGGAATCTAACAGATTAACTAGAAAAATGCTTTGTTAAAGTGAATTCCTATATGGCACTATCAGATTTTCCTGTTTGTATTAAGGGATGGTGACATTGGTAAGTCACCATGAACAATTGTGAAGGAAGCAAAGCACTTAAAAAAATTATTTCTGCTTTTCATAATTAACCTCTACTACTGCACAGTAGAAGTGATTGGTAAATCTTACCCACCAAGCTAGATAAAATAAGCTCTCTAAAATTGTGAGGTGGACATCTGGCAAACCACAACTACATATTATTGACAAGTTTTAAGGCAATTAAAGCTTCAAATTTATTTTTTTATTAGTTTAGTATGCTTAAGTAGGCAGAAACAATTAAGAAGCTTATTCATATTTTTATTTTGATTTGGAAGATTTAATGGAACCCTCAATCCACATAATAGGATTTAGAATAAGTGTCAACTAGAAATCACAATGACTTTCTGGAGTAATTGAAACAAGTGGAATGATTATTCAGATCTTGTGTTTGTCTGCGTGTTGTGCCTTATATATCCTAGTAGACTGCATATTTTAGTTGAAACCTTTTTCTTAAAGTCTTCACCAGGCAAAAGATTTTCCTTAATATCATTAATTCTACAAAAGTATTTATTCATAGAAGATAATGATAGATTCTTCTTAGGCAAGAGTGAATGTTCAAATTAATTTTCTATTTTGAAAATTATAGTAAAGTTTAAAATTATGGAAGAAATATATATAGTATTATATTCTAAAAAAAACAGAATGCTTGTCATAAGACTTCTATACTTCAATCACAGAATATTTTCTTACAGTGAAAATTAACAGATATAGCAAAATCTTTTAAATTATTTTGATCTAGCAGGGTATTCATATCTAAAAGGGGAGAAAAGAACTATATCCAGAATATATATGTAAATAAAAGAAAGAACATTAAAAAAAAGTTTTAAATTGCTTTACACATTCCAAATATAGTTGAAAAGAAAAAGTTATTAGTGTTTCAACGTTTTGACATGTAAGCCCTTCAAAATCAAGAGGGCACTATAATAAACTCCGTTCACATTAATTTCTAAAGAGAAATAGTATAATTACTCATATTCAGATAAGATTGTGTTCTCAGACACTTCCTTATTTCCTTCTACTCATCAAGGAAGTTTCCTTTTTTTGTGTGAAATTGAAATGACAAAGAGCCATTAGAGTAATCATACTTACAGAAGAAGAGCTCTTGGCATGTTTAGTTAATCACAATTTCATAGCAAGCATAATAGAAAATATAGACTGAAAGATCAAAGAGAAAATTATCTTTCTTTTTGACTAAGTCATTGAATTTGTTTCAATAACCCTGTTCATTTTCTGTGGGTGGGAACCTCCTGGCATATTTGCCCCATCCCTTATCAATTGAGGAATTTCTCCGTGACATCCATGCTGTTTTATCAGTTGGATGGTACATTTTTACAGCAGATATCTGAAAGAAAAATGTGATTTCCTGTCAGAATCTGAGCACTTTTATACCTAGCAGTGGTTACTGGAGAATTTTTCTCCCAGCAAATAAAAGATTTAGCATGGCCATCACTGATTTTACAGAACACTCCCTGACTTTCCTTTGCTTATTGAAAACTTTGCATTACAAAGATCATTGTATTTTAAGCTAGGGGAAAAGAAAATACATAAAAATTAAATGTAATAGTTACTGGATATAGCATTCTAGTGCATCCCAAAACATCTAATCTTATTATATGTTTTTATTAGGTATACAATCCTTCTCATATAGCAAGGTTAGGATAGTATAATGGTAGAGTGACCCTTGAATGTAAAGTAAGGGAGTTTTGAATCACCAGCACTGCTCAAAGGAAATTGCTTCATATCTCTGCATATTTTTCTTATATAATGAGATCAATTGTACTAAAATAAACTCATTTTCATATGATACTTCTTTCAAACCAGACAGTCATAGGCTTGTAAAAAAGTAGAGGTTTAAATAATTTGTTCTTTTCTGTTATGTATACATCCACTAGTTCAAGTAGGTTTCATTATATTAGAAGTTCACAAAAAAACTATATGTTTAAGGCATATTTCATAAGTGTCTTTATATGCTACTGAGCAGAGATTTCTGTGTGAAACAACTGAAATTCAATAATGAGCAACAATTGCTTTATTTAAATAATAGTTTTCAGCATTCTACTGAATAATATTAGGTGTCCATTTTTCTTTATAGTATTATACTATAGCTGTATATTATCTACAAGCTGTTTTCATTTGTCACATCCAGTAAACAAGATTAAGTCTTGTCTGGGAATTGATGGAAGCACAGTGAACAAAATCTAGACTACAACAGGAAATTATATCAATGAATTTTAGTCAGATAAACTGACCTCCAGCAAACCAATGCCTTCCTTGGAATATTGTGGGAAATTTCAATGGTATAAATAATTGTTTTTTAATGTAATATGCAACTTAGTACTGAATCTCTAAGAAATTTCAATCTTTTCCTGTATTTTTTTAACATATTTTAATCATGAAGTAATCTGAAATGTTTCAAGTAACTCTACAAAAGAGTCAGTAAAATCCTACACTTTAACTCATCTCCTGCTCCCAAATACTAGCTCATCTGTGACTCATTTTGCCTGCCTGCCTTCTCATCTTTAAGAGGAGTAATGTTTTATCCTACAGTTCACCAAAATTATTGCTTTTGGGGGGATGGGAGAGTTTGGGAAAAGAAATGGATTGTCACATGTGAAAGAAAGATCAACCTTTTGGATCCAAATTTCATGTAGGTGCCAGCTAAACCTTTTACTGCTCAGTTTTATGACATTTGTTAAGTATGTTCAGAAGCAGGGATTCAGTCTTTTGAGGAATGCTGTTGATAGAAATTTAAGCATGGAATAAGTATTGTGTCTGAATATTTACAGTAAATACGTGCTTTTAAATATCGTTCTCAGGATATACATTTTCTTAGCTCAGGACTGGTATTGCAATATTGCACTTGCATTTTTGTTTAAGTTATAGAATCATACTTGTTAAAATACTTTTATATAGAATTATACCAAATATAGACTAAGACCACAAAAGTAGGTACATAACAGAGTTAAAATAAAAAGTTAAGTAAAAAGGAGACAAGACAGAGTTAAAGAAAGGTTCAAATCCACTAGCTCATAAATGCAGAGAAGTGTTAGGCTTGCACTCACCTTTCAATAAACAATTAAATCCTTGCAAAATTAAATGTCTTGTCATGTGATAACTAATCATTCTAAACCCTGGAACTCACCTTGGGAACAGTCTGAGGACAGATGAGAAGACATTAAGGAGACAAAATGGTGAGAGCCAATGTGTGAAAGTAGCTAAACTTCAAATGTAGTGGACATTAACAAAGAACCTTCTTGGTAGTGTACACTCATATAAGACTTAGGAGACAGCAAACCAAAGCAATAACTCTTTATGGCAACATAAAAATATTTAAAATCCCCTGGCAAGTGGTAAAAATGTCAATTTGCTAGGGTTATGTTCTCTTTTCTACTTGGCACATAAGTTGTGGTGCAGGTGGTATGTTCTAGCACTTGCTCCAGGCGTGTCTCACTGTTGGTGCTCACCCTTGTGTAATCATGCTGGCAATTTTTCTCTCCTTGGGGAGTCCAGGCATAAACTTGTCCTTCAATTGTCTGTTCAGATAGCCTAAGATGAACATATTTGACACTGCATATAAGTATATAGTTATACACATATGCATGTGTAGTTATATTGAGTACATATATAGTATATATATTACTATATATTTTTGTAGATATACATATAAACCATGTGCACAGTTAAATACTTCTGTGTATAGAATTCCCTTGAACACTAGTCTGAATCTACTTACATAAATAATCCCATAAACTTTGTTAGCATTAACAACATCATTAAGAGATTTTATTTAAGTGACTGTAGAAGAGAACTGAAAAAAATGTGTTAAGTAACACAATGTCTTGAACTGGCTCATTTGGAGCTGCAATAACAACTAAAAACCCACCAAAAAAAAAACCCAAAAAAACAAAACACAACAAAAAAATAAATAAACAAACAAAAAACTCCACACAAACCAAAATAAAGAAAACCCCAAAACTCCAGAAGACAGGTCTAAAGAGAGTTCTTCATCTCATAGCTGGAAAGATTTTTCTTTTTATATTAAAACCTGGATATACTTTAAACTTTATATAATATAACTTGGATTTGCGATAGGTAGTTACCTTAAAGCTGTCTGTTTGAAAAAGTTTGAAAATTTTTGGAGTAGCAATTAAGTGATTCCCCTGACAAGGGCTACCAAGAAAATCATAACAAAATATTTCAAGTTAAAAATGCAATTTAAGTTTTATCGAACAAAACAAAACAAAAAAATTGTTTATCATAACAAGGGGTAGATATTTACTGTCAGCCTACTAATTAACTGTGTTTACCAAGAGATCATTTTTGCAGCTGAAGAAATGGCCAGCTGTAATTGGTTCCCCTACCTCAGGGGAGCCAGGGACAAGTCTTGTTAGGCTGGAATGACACAAATCTGGATCCTGACCATCTGGAGCAGACTTTCTTCTTCCAATATGCCCATATTTCCCTGCTGAGAAACCTTCTGCCAGAACAGGCCCCTGTCAAAGTTTTCAGTGTGTCTTGTCCATCACCATCATGAACCAACATTTACTCCATAACAGGTTTGTATGGATTGTTTTTTTTTATCTGATTTCACCTTTAATGAAGAAAGACATGCATAATCATTTATAACCAAATTGGTTTCCAATTGTTTGTTTAGGGAGTTTCAAAACAAAACTCTCTGAGTCTTATAATGCTTTTTCTGTTGCATGTTTTAAATATATACTTTTCAGAGAAACGTCAAGCCACTTTCTCAAATGGAAAAATTGTGCACTTTTTACACATGAAATCTGTTTATGTCAATAGAAGACTGTTATTAAAATATCAAGAGAGAAAAATCATGTAGTAGCCAATAATAGCATATATTGAATGTTGTTTTTCACCAAAAAAATCTAAATTGTAGCTACTTTAAAATGAGTACCTTTAAAATTGCCATTTCCTATTCAGAAATTTATTTGCTCTAAGTTATTATTTCCAGATGTTCTCTGTGGCTAGATTACTGTTATTAATTCATCATCAGTTTATCTTATCATGAATTAAAAAATGAAAGTTGTAACACAGTGTCTTTGTTTCTTTTACTTTATAGAGAAAACCATGTAAAAAACTAAAACTTCCCATAAATAGAACTAATGAGCATTCAGACATCCTTTATTAAACATCAGGAAGTGTTAATTAAATTTTGTGATTTTTTTTTTGTCAGAACTTAATTTCTCATTCCAAATTAAAAGTAATTTTGTTATTGTTGCCTTCCTTCCTTTATAATTCCTTGTGATGTGATTGATTTGCAGTTCCCAGTGCTGTAGATGATGGTATTTTGACTAAATCAGACAATTTTCCTTATTCACATATTCTTTCCATAAGCTTTTACCTATTCATTTAAACGTCAAGGATTTTGGTTGATTTCATGGGTTTTTTTCACCTCAGAATGTCTCATTTAATTCTGTTGATAGTTGAAATTGCTGATCAATAGGTTCTGTGCCTGTAATATTTATGGTAAAGGATAAAGGGAAAGAGTTTAATGGGATGCTACCCTCTTGCAATGCTTCTCCACTACTAGGACATAGTGTTCAACTCTATTATGTACTATATATCATCTGAAAGCTACATATCTAACCATCCCCCAAATACATTTCTAATGTCACAAGGAAATTGTGGGAGGTTTGCAAGAACTGTGGTATTTAATCTAACATTTAGTAAATAAGCAGGGTGGGTACAGAGTAGAGAATTATTTCTAGTTTAAAATTTCAATTCTAACACATAAACACAAATCTCTCTCTTTCAAAAACACCCCCTGCCTCATGTCCTGTGCCTCTCCAGTCTCTCTGGTCCAAGTTGGACCTGCACCATTGATCCAGGGGAGTGAGATACTTGTGACCACTGAAGGCAACTGAGTCCAGGTCTCAACACTTAGCTTTCCTCCTTGGGCTATATCTTCAGGGTACAGCTGAAAGCCCAAGTGTGGAGTTTACATGACAAGGTGTGATTGTCTTCACTATATATTGGCTTCTGAACTAGGCTATTGGTGCAAGTCTTTCCTTATTCTGCCTCCCACATCTTTCTAAATTTCCCAGCTATCCTCCATTGTTACTAATTGGTCTCTATTATAAACAATGGAAAAATTATATACAAATCATATAGAGCGAAAGCATGTTCCTGTTCCAAAGCATCTCCCATCTTTAGATTTTAGAGGACTCCACACAGAGACCACTATACTATGACTTTTCCAGGCCTCAATGCAATTAGATTTACTGTATGTTCATTTTGACTGGCTTTGCAGCCTCTTCTGATTTTTGTTAGAAAATATTTTTGAAAGAGAATTTTTTTTTCATCTGAGTGTTCAGGCAAATGATAAATGTGTAACTGGGATTGTTTAATTTACATACATGCATTTCTAGTGGAAAAAATTACACAGACAGAACATCAGGTCTTGAATACGGAACACCTAAAAGGAATAGCTAAGTAGAAGGTGTTTGCCTTGTGTTTTGTTTTGTTTTTCTCTTTTACGCCAACTGCTTGTCAAATAGAGGAAAACATATTAGAAAAGAACTTCATAGCAAATTCTGTCAACAGAAATAGAAACAATTTAAATAATCAAATTGTATGACATTATATGTGAAAAGTTTTTTTCAACTATACCTAATCCATAATGATGCTGACTTAATGAATAATAAACAAAGATCCAAATTAGAGCTATAAATAAATAAATATTTAGGATGCCATTCTGCCTTGTATAGAAAATCTATCTTTTAAATTATAGTGTTTATATATATGTATGTCCATTTCAAAATAAGTTCAGTGCACAAAAAAATTATAGATGTAAACATATACCTGCAAGTAAGATTTCAGAAGTTTCAGAACAGCCTGAAAAGCACCTGTAATAGCAACAAATTGGTAATTGCTTCCCCCTTTATAGTTTACTCTCTTTACACAAAAAACAAAGCAGCCCATCCATTTTAAAGAAAGGTTTATTAACCTTAAAAATGTCACAGACATGATTAAATAATTAATCCAGATAATGGACTCCAGATAAATAGCAATGGTGATAAAAAATGTTTTTTGAATTTATAAATCAATCAAATTTGAAGGCATACCAGGAGTTGTCTAGAATTGAAGCTCCTGTTTAAAGCATGGTTGACTTAATTCAAATAGTGCTTTCAGGCTTCGTGCTATACTTCTACCTAGCTGAGCGACCAAAAAATCTAGGAAAGACAGAGCTTCAACAGCGAAGAATGTCATCAAAATACGTGCCTATTTTTCCTTAATATATGATTTCCTAAGAGTTATGATTAAATAGCATCTCAAATACATTTAATTTCAAATAAAAATACCTCTGATTTTCCAAACTGAATCACAGAATGGGTCAGGTTGGAAGGCATCACAGTGGGTCATCTGATCCAACCTCCCTGCTCAGGCAGGGTCATCCTAGAGCACATTGAACAGGCTTGCATTCAGGTGGTTCTTGAATCTCTCTGGTGAAGGAGACTCCACAACCCCAGTGCATGGTCACTGACAAAGTAAAGTTCTTCCTCAGATTCAGGTGGAACTTCCTGTGCATCAGTTTCTGCCTGTTGCCTCATTTTCCTATTGCTCAGCACCGCTGAGCAGATCCTGGGTCAATCCTCTTGACACCCTCCCTTCAGATACTTACTATCTTTTATATTTATTATTGATGAGATCTCCTCTCTGTTGCTTCTTCTTGAGGCTGAACACACCCAGGTCCCTCAGCCTTTCCTTGCAAAAGAGATGCTCAAATCCCTTAATTATCTTTGTTGCCCTCTTCTGGTCCAGATTCAGGAGCTCCATGACTCTCTTGTACCAAGAAAAGCTCCCTTTTAACAGAGGTAAAAGACTCACCAGTGACTTCTGTAAAACTCTAGAAAGTAATATAGTGTGGTCATAAAGAGTTATCTATTTGTGAAATGTAGATATAATGAAGACTATCTGCTACCCAAGATAGCAAAAACTAAAGAAAGGATAACATAAACACTTAAATATAAATTCTATGTAGTAATATAACCAGGGAAACAACTATCCTGTATTCATCTTTATGGCTGTCTTATAGTTTACTGCTCTTGTACGCATAGTTTCTTGTTTTTCACTTATATCTGTCACTGGTTGCTGTGTTCTCTTTAGTGAGAGATACCTTTCAGTTTATCACTCATTATCATCATGGTGTGACAAGTGATTGACTGTGCTTTCTGGAAGGTGAGGAAGCCTAAGTATGTTCACTGACTTAAAACATATGTTTTACTTGAGGGAAATATTTTATGATACTGATAAGATTTTTCTTGTTTGTTTTTTTATCTTCAATTGTACATTAAATCTTACAACAAATCCTATAACTTGTTATTTGTGCCAGGTAAGGTAAATACCTTCTGCTCTGCATTGTAAGAGCCAGTATCCCACTGTTCTCATCTGTATCTGTTAAAAGAACAGGTGCAAGGCATTTGTATACCAATGAGTTTCCCATGATACCTTCAGTTTGAATGTATGAATTGATGGAAGCTTTCCTAAGCTGCAAAAAGCTTTTTGTCAAATGTGTTTTGGCAGGGAACTGGCATCTTGTCATGTAGCTGTGCCACATCATATTATTCTGTACAATGTAATATTCTAGCAAAGAAATGTGTTTACATTAAATCTTACCTTCTTTCTAAAAGTAGACAATGCTAAGAGCAAAATCCCGGTTTTGGCCATTGAAAGCACTATGTTCCCCAAGTGCTTGTTAGTCTCTGCTCAAGGCTGGATGCAGTGCAGCTGCACAACCATTATCAGGTGACTGAGAAGAGATGGATGAGATGGAAATGAAGCAAACCTATCTGGCCCCTTCCCTTCTTCATGTGGGAGCAGGATTTCTATGCAGGCACTTTGAGTCATAGCTGGAGTTAGGTTGCCATCTTGGCCCTGATCCTGGCCTTGACCCATGGGCACAGACTTGCCCATAGGCTTGTGTTTGCCTTGTCTCTGAAGTCTTGTCTGACCATGAGACACCTTGTTCACAATCCCTGTCCCAGCCCTTCTCTCTTGATTAGATGCTGTGAGACTGCGCCTCTTGATGAGTTTCTCCTCTGTTGGCCTCTCTCGCTCTTAGCTCCCAGCTTCCTGCTTGATCTCATAATTCCCTGACATTTAAGATCATGAAAAATACTGTCTTCAAAACTGGGAAAAAATAAAAGTTTCAAGATGTTTTGTCTGTGATCTAATATCACAGTTAAAGATGAGAACTGATAAATAATATAATGATCTTATACTGACATGACACAACACTGTAGTAATATAATTTAATTTTTGACTTATGAGAGAAATAGTTTTATAATTCTTCTGAAGGATCCTTCCAAAAGTGAAGAGGGAGGTGTTGATCTCATCTCCTTGGTATCTAGTGATAGGATGGGAATGGTTCAAAACTGCATCAGGAGAGGTTCCGAGCTGGCATTAAGAAGCATTTCTTTGCCAAGAAACCAAACTGGATTTCTAGAGATGTATTTTATACCATAAGCCTGTCAATGTTTAAGAGGCATTTGGACAATGCTCTTAACCTCTTGCATTAGCTTTGGGTGAGCGCTGAATTGTTCAGGCAGCTGGCACCAGAATTAAAGAAAACATTATGGCTGAAGAAGAATAACATGCTGGTAAATAAGTATATTACTTCTTCAGCTACAGAATACTGGTCTAAATTCATTATTGCTAGTAAAAAATTTGTTTTCTTGTTTATTTGTTTGTCATGGTAAGTGTAAGACTTACCTAGGAATTTTTTTGCCCCTAGAAAATTTTTAACATACATACTGGTATTTCCTAGAAAACTTAGTTCATCTAGGAGGTGCTAAGTTTAGAAAGAGCAAAAACCAGCTTAATAGAAGTCAAAGAAAATTGAATGAAGTATGTTTCTTGTTTTTCTTCTCCAGAATGGATGATCTTTGAATGAAATGGCTGTACCTCAGATCTTTCTCACATATCTCTCTTGCAGGTTTTAGATATTCCATATCTTCAGAAGCTTTCACAATTCAGAAAACACTTAAAATCTCCCAAGGATTTCTTATTTTCTTCAGGGAAAGTAAGTGTTGCAGATGTTGTGGTTTAACTCTGGTATGCACATAAGCACCACACAGCCCTTTGCTCATTGGGGTATAGAATCAAAAAGGTAAAAGTAAGAAAACTAATGAGTTGAGATATAGAGAGTTTTCTACGAAAAACAAAAACTGTGTACAGGCAAAGAATAATAAGGAATTCATTCACTACTCTCCATGTGCAGGCAAGTGTTTAGCCATACCTAGGAAAGCAGGCCTTCTAGTAGCCACAGCAGAGTTATTGGGGAAGACAGATGACACAACTCCAGACATACTTTTTTCCTCTTCACCCCAGATTTTACTGCTGAGCATGACATGTTCACTCCAATTTTTACTGCTGAATATAATGACATATGGTATGGAATATTACTTTTGGTTAGTTTGGATCAGTGTCCCAGCTGTGTCCCCTCCCTCTAGGAAAGACGTGGAGCTGTTGGAGTCGACCCAGAGGAACTTGGTGAAATATTTGATATTTGTTGATGTCCAGGGCTTGTACAGGGGAAGGTCTTGAGTAATTCCTAGGGTTTTTTTGGTTTGGCTTTTTATCCTTCTTCATTCTTAGGGATCACAATCTGTAACTCTTCGTGTTCAAACGTGCATGATGCCAATAAGAAGGTTATTTAAGCCATTTTTTGTGTTATGAAATGTAGTTCTTAGTGTCTAGGTCACAACTAATCCAGTATGTGCATCTTATCTATGCTATTCATTGTAGCTCTGATATTATTAAAAGAGACTGGACATGCAAAACAGATGTTCTGAATTACTTTCCCCTTGGATATATCTTGAAGGGATATATGCCAGTTATTCCAGACTTCATTTTACATCAAGGCTTTCTGGTTTTCTTTTCTAGAATGTCTTGAACACACACAGCTATGTTCATGTCAAAGAGAGGAAAGCAGTTTATTCTGTGCAGTTCTGTTACCACTGCAACACAATAAAGAAGATTCCTTTTTTGATTACTTATATAAAATTGATCAGATTACCTATGTTATGTGGTTTAACTGGCCTATGCCTATGTTACTGATAGCACTAATTGTGTCCATCACTGTCTTTGTCAATACTGAAATTTGGGGATAAAATGATAATATTGTTAATACAAAATATTAGCATATAAACCCTTTAGAATCATTCTGATTTTAATATAATATGTTAGAAAAAAGAAAATAGCCATTTATTGATTATTCAAAATTTTTAAAATTTATGTCAAGTCTGAAATTTACCATGAACACTTCACAGAAATATGCTATATAGTGTAGCCAAATGACACTAGTCAAATAGTCTTACTCTCAACTGGATATATAAGCAAAGTTACATTTGAAAATGTAGAACTGTAGCCTATTTGTAGGATCAAAGGGCAATTCAGGTGTGAAGATGTTTCACCAAGCCCTGTAGTCCAACCTCTTGGTCAAAGAAGGAGCTGCTCTGAGGTAAAGCCAAGTTTTTCAGCGCTCTGTCCAGGTATCCTGAAAAGTTTCCAAAGACGTAGACAGTGGAATCTGTCTGAGCAACTTGCTCTGTTGACTGGGTGTTCTTATTGGGAAAAGGTTTCTCTTCACACCCAGAAACTGCCATGTTTCAAATTATGCCCACTGACTCTCATCCACCTACTCTGCTGCAGGGCTGAACATGGTGGGCTCAGCAGTGCTTAAGTTAACTTCTGGATTTAATTTTATTAATTTTTTTTTTCCAACCTACATGATTCTATGATTCTATATAGAAGGACCTGGCTCTGTCTCCTTTCTGACTTCTCCCCTGGCAAATATATGCTTTTGTTAAGAGTCCCACTGGCATCTCTTCTCCAGGCTGAGCAAGCCCTGGTCTCTAAGCCTCAATTCATAAGGCAAGTGATCCAGTCCCAACTGCCCTGCTGGCTTACCAATGTCTCCTGTACAGGACACAGAAATTAGAATCTATGTAATCAGCTCTGAGCAAAGGTAAGAATAATCACTTCCCTGGACCTGCTGACTGTGCTTCCATTAATGCTGCTGGCTGTCTTTGCTGTCAGAGCACACTGCTGGCTCATGCTCAGCTCAATGTCCCCCAGGGCCCTCCGGGTCTCTTTGCCAGAGCTGCTCCTTAGTCTATCACTGCCATGGGGTTTTCCCTATGTGTAGCAGGGCTCTGCATTTTGCCATGCTGAACTTCATGAGGACAGCCCATTTCTCCAGTCTGTGAAAATCCCTCTGGATGGCAGCATCTGCATGACTTCCACTGTGTTTACTGGTTACATCCCCAGACAAATTTATTGTCATCTTCATAATAATAAATCAAAGTCTTTCTGATCTTAATATTCTTGTTTACAGAATGGGATTTTTAAGGGAAAAAAAAAGAAAGAAAAGAAAAATATAAGTAAAATATTTAAGATAGTTAATACATTTCTACTGCAAGTATTATTTCTTGACTCTGTAAGTTCATGCACTCAGACTATTGCACTATCTATAGTGATTAGTAAATTAATTTGAAATGAAACTGGAGAAATATGATTTGATGCAGCACAGAAAATTCTGCACATCTTATGCACCAGATTGCTTTGCAAATGCATTCCTTACAATCTGCCTTTAGGCAGTTGGAGTTGATAATATTCTTATTAATAGACACTCTAGGTGTAAAGAGACAGGAGGTAAGTACACTGCTCAGAACCAGAAAATCTTTAATGTGGTGCAATCTTTTGTAACATAGTTTTTCATAACCAAAAACAAATGTGATGAAGATTGACTAGATCAGCAATTCCCTATCTTCTAGTTTAGTGGTGATAAGGGGAACATGTTATTTTCTTATTATAAAGATTTTGTAATTTTCATGAAAAATTAAACGTTCTAGCAGTAATGAATTTGTAGTAGACATGTGACAAGGACACAATAATTTGAAGATTACAAACATAAGTTTTTAACACCGTGACTACTCATTTATTCACTCAGAATAAGACCTTCCAGTACTCTAAGAACTGTAATAGCCAGAATCAAATACCACCATACTCCTAGGAAAAAAACCCAAACAATTAAAAAACAAACACAAAAGCATGAGTCGCTCCCCTTTACTAGACTACACTCAAATAATTTCAATTTTGGCCTTGGGAATCAGAGAACTAGACTTCTGGTAATGGTATCTAATGGCCTAGTAGAGCTTTGAATTCCTCACTCATGTATGGCAATGAGTCCCTCAAGAAAGTTATTACACATAATAAAAAGTGCTTAAACTGTTATAAATCTATCATTAAAACAGCTATGTCTTGCTGGGAAAACAGTGAAGAGCCAATATAATTCATTAATGATTGCCTTTGTAAAGTAATTTTTAATATCTCCAAAAGATGCCTTCCACTTTTTCCACCACCCTGCTACCAATTATTTGCATTAGTGGCTTTACACAATTAACATTACCTGTTTCTGTGCTTTAGGCCTTGGATAATAACATTGATTGTGGCAAGGAGATGTGGTCACTATGTTTGTTCTGACTGTCAACAAGTGTTCAATTAGTGTTTAGTAGGGTGTGAATATCCTGCTGTTATAAAATGAGCTTTTACTGGTAGCTGCTGTCACAGACATCTTAAAGAGGTCATGAAGAGTTAATAAGTTTTCATCAGTATACATCCCAAACTGGATCTGAAAGAAAAGACAATCATAAAACTTCTCCAGGGAGCATGAAGAACAACTTAACCTCCTGATGTCAAAGTATACTCCCAGATTTGTTTTTAGAATAACCTTCTACTTAGAGACATTTCAGGTCAACACCATATCTTTTCTATCCAGAATGCTTAGATGAAAGAAAGGACTTTACTTTGTCTTGTCAAAGGCAAGGTGAGTGGAGTTATATATTCAACAAGGAATGCAATATTTTCCATATTATAAGCAGTTCATATCAACAAAGCATGAAAATCAAGGAGAAGGAAAAAGGGTTCTATTTCCTAACCCCTACCGAGCTGTGTATTGTAATGGAAGGAGACAACACACTTTGCTTTTAAGGTACAATTCAATTAAAATTCCAGTCCGTAATTCAATTTTTTTTTTCAATTAACAACTTTTCATATTGAATTAATTCCTTTTCTATAGAAATTATGGAATTTATTGTATGCATTCTTTTATCTTTTTAATGTAAACTCAAACTTTTTTATGTCACTGATTGTCCAGTTATCATAGGGGTATACAGGGTGATTCTAAAGTAGTAGGTGGTACATCATAAATAATTCTTCTCCACTTCTGCACATCTTATTTTATTTACAAAATGCACTATGAAGCTATTTGACCTATTTTGAAAATGTTTCATCTTTCAAAATCAGAACAGTATTATTTCTAAGATTGTGAATCTTCATTGTATTCTCACTTTCCTGTCACACATTCAGTGTAAAAATTTGGAATAGTTTCACTAATTTATTCAGCAATTTACTTTCCAGGCTTATATTATGGTAAAAAATGACAGAAATGCGGGAAGTTTAACAAGGTATTACTAGTCCATTTCTTTTTAGAAAGTTTACCTTTTGTCTTGCTGCCTTCTAATATGGCCGCTTCAGACACATATCACATACTTAAGAAACAGTGAGATTTGTTCAAATTAATGTCAATAATGACCACTATCTTCACCTGATATAAGTCTTCTTGCTTTTTTATGTCATTTGCAAGACAAATTAAGAAGGAGCATGAATTACATTCCTTCTTAATGCAATTGAAGTTGAAAAACTGGAATAAAAAAACATAGTAAGAAAAAAAAACTCATTTTACAAGAGTAGAAGCCTATAGAGCAGAAATTTTGGTAAGCCCAAAGCTAAAGAGATTCTGGCTTACATTACATTTGCCTTTCCATTAAAATACATACTTCAGTAGCTAAAAATACAGTATATGTGGTTGCATCTCAGTGTAATGAAAGCTGTTTTGTTGATCACAATTTATTTGATAGTAAACTGAGTAGCTATTTCAATGATCAGTTGTAAAACAAAATGTATGAAGAAAATCTAAACTGTGCTGTATTTTTAAAATATCACATTACATTTGCAGATTCTTTAAATCTGAAAAGAATGTGTCTCTAAGCAGTAGTATCCTTAGTAATGATATTGAGTAGATTACCATGGATATTTTGGAAGGATGGTTTGCAAAATTCTTTATACATAAAAAATTGAGTAAGTTCCCTCATAAAATAAGAAAAAAACCCATCAAATATTATAGGAATATAATGACATCTAAAATATTCTCTCTAGGTGAAAATACAGCTTTAGCAAAGAACATGGTAGAATTCAGGTATTTGTACAGTTTGAGAAGCAAAAATTCTACTCCTATAAATCCCATTTCTCAGGATCCTGGAGGTAAGAGATAGGAAATACCTATTATAATGACTCGAACAATCTCTTGCAATTATCTTGTACTATCTATGATATGTTTTCCAGCAATTTTTTATAAAGCAACTTTAATTCACATGCAAAATTCTCCATTTCTCTCCATGAAATATTTCACAGGTTCCTGGGAAGCTTATACTGCTCTGACAAGAAAATAAGACAGGAGGCAAGGAAACTGCTGATCAACAAAAAATTCCACTGCAGGCATAGTTATGAACTTCTGGGGGTCTATCCTGGACCTTGGCTGCAGGGCACCACGAGGTTGCTGTGGCCTGCCCTTTGCAATTCCCATCCTGTGACACCAGACCTGGGAGACAGGATTGCTGCATGCCTGGCTGTTGCAGTGAGTGATACGAAGTCAAGACAGGGCACCCATCAGGATTTAGGAGCTTGAAGCTCTTCCAGGACTGTCCATACAGACATGTCAGGCTCCTTTCAGAAGACACCCCAAGACATAAATGCTGAAGGGTTCTGGGGGTTTAATACGCCAAAGGGAAAACCCCTGCCAGATAAAACAGCCATTTGTGACACAGGATTTGAAGTTTTCCTCTAGGACCCTTCCATGATCTTTGGTTCCACTTCTCGATGCCTTAGATTAAACTTGTGTTTGCTTCACATTTAAAGCTGCAAAATACTAAATGTATAATGATAATGATTTAACCAGACTGTCAGCTGCTTACTTTCCAGAGTGCAGAGTGGTGATTCTGTGATTATATTAGCAATCAGTGAAGCACTTGCTTCTAATTCCTTTTTATCACCTACGTGACAGAACATCATTCACAGCAATTTTCTGTATTATTGCTGCTTTTTTATGAGGGCTACAGTCCTTTTACATTTTACAGTTTAACCAAATTGCTTTAAAAGCTTGAGTTTATTATGAAAGAAATCATTGACTAGAAATAAATATTGCAGCTGCTGTGTAACAAAGAAGTTCTTAGAAATCTGTGGACATGAACCAACTGTGCATAATTTTCTAAGGGATTTTAAATTAAGCATATCCACAGTACTGAATTTTAATTAATAGAGCTGACTATTCTCTTCAAAACTTGCACCCACATGATATGTAGTGAGTACTTGAGGAAGAGTCTACCAACAACCATGACTCTCTCCTCAAAGAAAAAACCCTCTGTCTTAATGAAATTAAGATTTACCAGTGTTGGAATATATAAAGAAGTTTGGGGTTTTTTATTTCCTATTCCAAGGATAAAATATTTCCTCAAAGAGAGCAACAGTTCTCTTAATCCTCCGTGTATTTTGCCTGTGCATTTTATTTTATAAAATGTGTGAGTAAAATGCATAAGTAGTCATATGAGAAGTCACCTGAAAACTTCCACCATGTGTCTCCCTTTCCATGTTATGCATAAAAAAATCTCTCCTCCTATGCCTGGCCACCCGAGTCTTGTAGATAGGCACCTCAACAGGGTAACTGGGGCATCCCTCTGGTCTGAATTTCCCCCCCAGACAGATGAATATGGTGTTCTCTCAAAAAAAAACAATCCTGTGGTTTGAAAACACCCTTCTAAGAATGGCCAAATTCCCAGGTTCCCTGATTTGAGACTTCAAAGCACTAGTTTACAAAAGTGAGGGTAGAAGAGCGTGACATCCTGAAATTTCAGGTAGTCTAGAGATTAAGAAAGAGGCCATAAGACTACTGAGAATCAGCCAGATTTCCGAAATTCCTATCCAAGCAGTGGATACACTGGCCAGTGAATTACCTAATCTTTCATTTGGCACTACAGAAGGTTTTATATTTTTCTAAAGTTTGATCAGATAGGCTGATCTAATGGAATCTTCACCTAAGACAGTGTGATTTACTGGCCAGATGGTGTGAGAAAAATCAAAGTGTGGCCTGTATAATCATGAAGAAACTCCCCTGAGAAATAAAAACTTTTTAAAAATTACAGTTATTAATTCAGGTTTAGCAAAACCAAAGCTTGACAGCCACTACTGTGGAGTTCACTGGGATTTGTCCAAGGCCAAACAGGAACTCTGGGACAGGTCATGAAAATAAAAACAGATCTTAGGACCATCATTAATTTTTTACAAGAAAAAAGCCCGGTAAGTGAATTATCCTCTGTATGTCAAAATGGTAAGATCCTGTCATCTTTTGAGCAGACAAATTTCACTTATTTTGGACCGTGAAAGAAGAATTTTTCAGTAAGCCATAGTAAATGTGTCTGTTCGACTACAAAATACCCTAAAAATCCCAAAGAAAACAAAACATGAGCTATTAATATAAAAACATACAGACCTGTATTACAGAGCAATTTAATGCAATTTCATGCATCTTTAAGGGGGTTCATTATTTAGTATTTTTAAGGACACTGAATTTTTCAAGATAAAATTAAATGACACTTGGAATGGTGAAATAAGCAACTGGTTCCTAATTACACATCACTGACTATTTTTGATATATGATCCCGGTAAGTTTGAAATCAGTAGACAAAATTATAAAACCTCTGCAGCAACGGCAAGGGATGCATTTTACAGCCCCTAAAACACATTGAGTAGAGAAAATTCTTTTTCATCCATGATATAGAAAGCTTTCCACTTGTGATTATAAAGACTTGGGTTATTGCTCTTTCATTAAGGACTTGAAAAAGCTGACAGGGTTTTTAAAACTTCCTGTAAAGAAATACAACATTTTTAGACAACAGCTCTATTCTAGCTCTCAGCATGGCATCTTGCTAGGAAGAGAAATGACAATATTCTGCATAGCCTCATTAAAAAGAGTGAGAGGGGCTTATTTTCTCCCCTAGTTTTTCCATTTTCTCCCTGGGTTCTACAGAGCTTACTGAAGAAGGGTCCTTAAAATGCCAAGAGCAGGTTTTAAATGTTACATGCAAATTATTTTTAGGAGTGAGCATCCTTGATAAAATATTGAAATTCATGTATATGCAACATGTTAAGTATACTTCAGTGCTACAAGCTTGATTTACATTTGTAATAGATGATAATTAGTGTGCCAGGAGGAAAATCAAAGGAGAGATGATGATGTGGTGAAGAACTTGATTAGTGATAACTCTGAAGAGGATGAGACATGAGATCCAAGAGACACATCATCTTACACTTTTCTTTTATTGGATGAGGGGAGGAATACTGTTACTAAGGCTGAGGGAAGGGCTGAGGTACTTCTGAGCCTTCTTTAACTTAGTCTTTAAGAGAAAAAGTTATCCTCAGGCCAAGCAACCCCCTGATCTGACAGACAGGGACATGGAGCAGAAGAGACCTCTTGTAAAATAGAAGTAAGCAGTCAATGGCCTGCTGTGCCACTTAGATACTCAGAAGGTTGGAAAGGTCTATGGGGCTGGGTGGAATTCACCTGAGGATACTGAGGGAGTCAGCGGAAGAGTTCATCAAGCCATGATTTATTATCAGTCCTGGGAAGGTGACTGGAAGCTGGAGAATATGACACCACCCACAAGGAGAGCTAGGAGGATCCAGGGAACTGCAGGTTTATCAGCCTGGCTTTGATGCTATGAAGGATTATGGAACAGATTACCTTGAGTACAATCCCGAGGCACGTATGGGACAACCAGGGTAGCAGGCCCAGCCAGCATAGGTTTAGGAAAGGCAGATCCTGCTTGACCAACCTGATCTACATTTCTGACCAGTTGACCTAGTGGATGGGGGAAAGGCGGTGGATGTTGTCTACTCAGACTCCAGTTAAGCCTTTGACACTGTCTCCCACAGCACTCTCCTGGAAAAGTTGGCAGCCCATGGCTTGGACAGGTGCTCTCTACACTGGGTTAAAAACTGGGAGGACAGAGAATTGTGGTGAATTTTTCTACATCCATTTAGCTGGTGGAGGGTCACAGCTGAGATTGCCCAATTTTCAGTATTGAGGCCAGTCCTGTTTAATACCTTTATGAATGATTTGGATGAGGGGGTCAAGTGCACCCTGAGTAATTTCACAGAAGACACTAAGTTGGGTGGGAGTGTCATTCTGCTGAAAGGTAGGAAGGCTCTGCAGAGAAACCTGGACAGGCTGGATCAGTGGGCTGAGGCCAAGGGTGTTAGGTTCAATAAGGCAAAGTACTAAGGCAGCACTTGTATCACAACAATTCCAGGCAGCACTACAGGCTGTGGAAAGAGTGCTTGGAAATCTGTCCAGCAGAAAAGGACCTGAAGGTTCTGATAGATAGCCAGCTGAACATGAGCCATCATTGTGCCCAGGTGGCCAAGAAGGTCAATGCCATCTGGCCTCTATTCAGCAATAGTGTGGCCAGCAGCACCAGGGCAGTGACTGACCCCCTGTATTTTGCACTGGTGAAACCATATCTTGAGTCCCAGGCCTTTTCAAATCTCAATGCTTCTATTATCCCCTTCCCTTGTCCTTCCAAGGTGGGAGAGGGCTCACATAAGTTTTTCTCCCATGATATAATCACAAATCCCACAGCTGAAAAGTCTCTCCAGGTCTATACAGTTATTCCCCTTTGTCTCAGGGAAAGGTCTTTGGTGAGTCCTGCGGAACCAGATTCCTTGAGGAATATAGAAAATATCTCCATATGTCCAAAAAAGAATGCAGAAAACCATAGTAAGCATCAGAAAAGAGCATAAACATCTGATTTCATGGTATAGCCAATATTTATAGAGTTTTTTCATTTAAAAGCAAAATAGATCCCTAAATAATGAAGACAGTCCCCAGATAGCTACAAATATGAAATAAAAAAAAAATAAGGAAATATTTGGTTGGAGAAATAGAGAATAGTTTAAATATATATATTCATATAAAAATGTAAAAGAGAAATAATAGAAAGAAAACAGAGTAACAATTAATAAAATGAGATTTTCTTTGTAAAAGGTGAGAAGTTTTGGGAAATGAGAAGGGTAGGTGTTGTTGAGTGCAGGCTAATTTTTGGAAAAATTCAAAGAAAATGGGTAGCAAGATGTTCTAAAACCAGGGAAAAAAACATTTGGAAAAAACCTGCCTGGATTTAAGAGCTAAGTCAAGAGTAGAAAAAGGTTATATGAATGTGTTGTATCCCAGAAATCTGGAGTTTTTGAGCTTTTTTGTGTTTTCAGGCACAGATCCCCTGGAAAACACTGCTTTTGACCTCAGGCCTTGGAAACAGCTTCTAAATATAAGTGGTGAAAAATTAATTAGATGGATAGAGAGAAAAGAAGTATGGTCAATAATAAAAAAAAAACCAAACCGTGAGAATGTGAAATGTATATTGAAAAGGCTCCTGACAGAAGTACATCCTTCATTTTGCACAAATTGTTATGTTTTTCAACCAACTAGATAAAAATCACAGCAAATGCAAAAGGACTCAAAATAATGAAGATTAAAGAATTCCTCTGTGGATTTCCTGACCATCTGAAGAAAAAGCAAAAAAAAAAATTGATCAGAAAGTGAAGGACAGCAAAATGACTTGAGAATGGATAGTGCGAAGGAATTCACAGATCCATGACTTCAATGACAGTTTCAAGAAAGTTGCACAATTTAACCCTAGTGTCTGGAATCAGGGCTAACACTTAATAAAATAAATGTTGAGAAGGCCTGTGTGAGGAGATCAGACACTTTTTAATGTACTTTTTGCATCCCCATGAACAACCATCATATCTGAGTTTGGTTAGATAATATCAAATCTATAGGGATCTGAACTACATTTACTCGATTAATGACTTGTCAGGCAGAAAATCATATCTTATGTCTCTGTCTTATTGTGATATAGGTTTATTATTTCTAGTTCTGGCATGCTACTGAATACCTGATTTTACTGGCTCTTCCCTGGGGTGCTACTTTGTCATGGGCTTCTGTGAAGTTGCTGGTTCGGTAGTGCAAGGCTGTTATGATGTAATGGTCCAAGTGATCCATGCTCATTTGACTGAGAGTTTTTAGTACTTTGGAACAACAATCATACTCAGCTTCTGGTGATCTTTCAAAACATCTTTGATGCTGAAATCTGCAGAATAAGAGTGTCACTGAAAAATCACCATAATGTGTTTGGTTTGATAGTGTAAAAACAAGGCAAAGGTTTTTTTTATTATTATTATTTTAATGTACCTTTCCAGTTTGACTTTATGAATCAGTTTATCATTAGTCCTCTAGCTTCTGGCCAAAGAAAAATCAAGAGTTTAGTCAAAATAAAGAGTCAAACTATTGTAACTCAGTGAGATATAGCAAATGTATGGGTTTCCTGGCACAGCAACTTTTTTTACCTGCCAACACTTGCAAATTTAAACACCACAGTAAGTGTGATTATGAAAGTATGCACCTCTCATCCCAGTATTTGGCTTAACACATTAAAATATAGCATTTTTTGTGTTGTATAATTTTCAATCTTTCATGTATAAAATTATTTGCAATTCAGCAATCACAATTTTAGAAGACTTCTCTACAGAAATTTACAACAGTGTACATAAGACATTACTCTGAAAAAATTCAATTTCTAATCATTAATTTTCTGCACCTACAGTAGAAAATAATGTCGGTGCATAACTTCTTTTTTTTTGGTTGTTTGTTTATTTAATATATTGTTGAGAATTAAACTTGATTAGCAATCATGACACTGAGCAGGTAAAAATAATTAATTTTGTCTATTCTCATTATTGTGCTCTTTATGGTCTTTGAAATTTTTTCTTAGTAGAACTACTAACAATGCTATTAGTTTTCTTGTTTTTCATGTAATGTAATGCTTATCAGAAGTAATTTGCTGAAGCAGAGAACTTTCCTTTTATTTTAAACCATTTTGTATGGCTCATTAAAAAAAAAATCCTTTTTTCTAAGCAGATTATTGATTTTTTTTGCTTAAATGTCCTACACATCAAACAGAAAGTGCTTTTCTTTTTGCATACACTTTTTCATTCGATGGACATTTCTGAAGATAATGAGTTATGATATAATTTCTATAAAATCTGGAAAATACCAGAATCATATTTTTGAACTAGCATTAACATCCTGTTAACAAAACTTTTTTTCTGTGTTAAAATATTTTTTGATATTTTATATAAACACAGTTCTTCTCCTTAAGATACTGTAAATCAGTTTTGCTGGAATTCCCTCAGCAAAGGTCATAAATTCTAACATGGTTACCTGGATTCTTAATATGCTATTCATACTTCTTTATGCTTCACTTAAAAGTATTTTGTTTACATGATAGAAAAGAAGGAAAGGAAGACAGAAACAAAATAAACCAAAAACAATAATAAAGGTTGTGATATCCACAGGCACTAGTTCTATTTCCATGTATTCTAAGACCCCAAAACCATATATTTAATTTTGTTTTTAACTTCTATCATCATCAAAATGACCTAAGCATCTCTATGGGAAGAAGAAAACACAGTTCATCATGTGAGGGGAGAAAATAAAGGAAACAGAATCAGTACCATAAAGCAACACTCTATGATACACATATTACTCTTCAGTTTATGTCCTTTGGCTTTAAAATTTGTAATATGCAAAGGTTATCAAATATTTATCTGCTTGTCTAGTTTTTCTGAAAATATATGCAGGAAAAAAATGGTGTCTCTCTCTTCCACCTCATTAATCAGAGAATATATTGTGGAATGGTTCACCTAAATATTAGCAGCTCTTTGCCTCCTGCTATAGGGAGAAGAAAACACTTAAAAGCATGAACCTTATTGCCATTAGCATCATTAGCCCTGTGATGTGCCCCAAAGTCCTTAAATTCTATGTATTTTTCTTTTGTTCCTTAGTATATTTTAGAATATATTTTTTTTTGTTGTCTAACTCAAGATGACATCACCACACATTATTATTATAGACATTCAAGTTTTAGTGTCTTTTCAGTTGGTATATGTATTTTATATGTCCTCATCCTTTCCTGCCTGCCTGTGATTTCTCTTTTCCTCTCCTTCCCTGTAGCAGCAAAAGTCATAGCTATCAGCTCTGCAATTAACTTGTGTGGATCTTGTTAACAATATTTATTAACCCTGCTGATTTTGTTAACCTTAGTTTGCATGATTGTGTCAGCTTGTGTTGAATAAGTGTTCTATAACCTTTGTCAAGTTATCTGATAACATGATAATTACATTAAACAAAGACCTGGTCAGAGTCAGAGAGACAATAACAGGTAGAGCAAGTGCAGTGACTTGCTCAGTGAACTGAGGACAGTGAATTGGCTGCTTCTTGAGGCATTCAAGGACCCAGCCCTTGGGAACAAGCTGTCTGTCTACTGTCTGCACTAAGGGACTGCAGCAGCCAGACTGCTGACACAGAACTCACCTGGGTCCTGAAGATTTTGGAAATGACAGTCTCCTGCAGGTTTGTCAAACATTAATTGATTTTATTCTGAAGCTGTGTCCACTGTTCCTTAAGAAATACTGTAAATAACTTGCTATCGTCTCATGTCTGTATTTTTTTCACTGTAACAGTTCCCACGCTGTTGAATTAATATTTGCAAGAGCCCCTTCCCAACAAATATTCAACCTAAAATATTCTTTGCATCTGCCAAATAGTCTCTTTTGCTTCTGTGTTGGGTCTGTCTGAGTTGGAGCTCATTTTCCCATCACAGCCCTCTTAGTGCTGTGCTTTGCTCTGGTAGCTGGAAAGGTATTGATAGCACCCCAGTATTTTGTGTACTGCTGAGCAGAGCTGGCACAGCATCAGAATCAGCTCTCTAACTTTTCCTCTCATCCCTCATCAAGGCTTGGGGGCAGGCAAGATGCTGAGAGGGGACACAACTAGACCAGCTGACTCAGTCTAAACACAGTGATATTCCATACTATATGATCTCAGTTGGCATAGAAAAACTAAGGAAAGGAGCAGGAACAGGGTGGGGCATTTGTTATTTACAGTGTTTGCCTTCCTGGGCAACTGCAATGTGCTGAGGCTTGCCAGGAAGTGGCTGAAGAGCATTCACTGATGGGAAAATACAGAATAAACTTTATTTATTTATTTTTAACATACACATGCAAACTTTCCTTCTTTCTTGTCTTAAGTTGCAATGCAAGATGTAACCAAAAGTATATATTCTATTACCATCTGTTGAAACCAGTGGGCAGTGTTCTTTTATCTCTTCCATGACCCATCCTCCCTCCAGGGGGATATCTTCTGTTAATGGGATTGAGTCTCACTACATGACTGATAAAATTACATCATTCCATTGTGAGATGCTCTCACCCAGGAGAAGGAGCCAGACATTCCTACCTGGATATAATCTGAGATCTAGAATACCACAAGCAGCCTTTTTCCACTGGTTTCCCAGGGGAAGATCAGACCCATCTACACCACCACTAGACCTTCGGAGGAAAACTGCAGCCTTCTACAGGACCACTGCTTCAACTGAACCACATCTGTCATCCAGGAGGACTGCAGACACCTAACTGAATTGAATCTGACTGCTACCAACACCCTGACTGATGGAGTGTCAGGTTGTATTCTGACTCTGTCAACGTTTTTGTACTACTGCATTTTATTTTAATTTTCCTATTAAGTCGTAGTTCGGTTTTTTTATTATTATTTATACATGTTAGTAAAGAACTGTTATTCCTATTCTCATATCTTTGCCTGACAGCCCCTTAATTTCAAAATTATAATAATTTGGAGGGAAGGGGTTTACATTTTCCATTCCAAGGGAGGCTCCTGCCATTCTTAGCAAAAACCTGTCAGTCAAACCCAGACATTTCTGCTTTAGTAAACTGCCTTAACTCAACCTATCAATTGTTTTCTATCTTACTTTCTCCCCACTGTCCCACTAGGAAAGGAGGTGATTGAGCAGCTTGGTGGGCACCTGGCATTCATCCAAGGTCAACCCTCTAAGACTTCTTCATCTTATGTGTAAAAAACCTATGTGTAGTGTTATCCTTTCCTTCCTTTTTCCTTATTCTTTTTTCTCATGTGAAGTCAAGCTTTGTGTGCTGAACACTGGATTCTTTCCTGCTTCAGGCTCATTCATTCATGGATTTTTTTCATTTTCTTTTTCATATACAGGGAAAAATCCATCAGCATTATATTGGATGCATCCTAGAAAATGCCTGTGTGGCAGTCTTTGCTACTCAATAAAAGGAGCCCCAAAAGTAATTAATTTTCCACAGATGAAATGTCAGGGTCTCACTCATGCCAAGAGTGCTAATACTAGTTCTCTCTGCAGTACAGTGGATGGATCTATTGTACATAGCAGCTGGCCCTGTCTCTTCAGTTCTATGGTGGTGCTCCTGACACTGTAGGATATAACTGCCATTCCGATTTTCAGTCCAGTTTTGGGGTTCTTTGTGCTTTTTGTTTTGTTTTGGGTTTGTATTTTTTTTGCTTTTGTTTTTTGTTTTGTTTTGTTGTTGTTTTGTATTAAATAAGTATGATGGTCTTTGCACTACTTTGTTTCCTACTCAGTATAGCTCCTTCTCTTGTTTTATTCCTGCTGCAACAGGCTGCTGGAGGAGGAGAGAGTGCTTCTAAGTTCTTGGGTAGCAACCTAACACACAAAAGGCAACTTTAAAAAAATCTCTGGTTGAGTTATATATGAATCATCTATCTATCTCAGCACTTACATATCTGTAAGCTCTTCTTGTAGTCAATAATATAATTAAACATAATTAACATAATTAAACATTTATTGTTTTGTAAAGTTAATACTAAAATACATAATATGCATTGAGTCTAAAGACCATCTCTATCCAGCAACAGCTATGAAGGGGCTTGACTACCTCATACTCAGACATCTATGCTATATAAGTCCAAGTGAAGTGGGATATAACCTTTCTCAGTGCCTGAAAGAAAACTGATTTGGATTGTACATCTTGGGCTTCTCTGCAGCACATCTGTTTCCAAATTGTTTATGACAAAGCCTGATAAATTATAATCCTCCACTTCCATTATCCATTTTTTTTTTTGGTACAGAATATGATGAGTCTGAAACTCATATTCTATTACAGATGCTGAGGAATCTTCAGAGGTTTGTGTCTAAGAGCTGTTCACCCCCTTAAAATATGCTAACACTTCCAGCATTTTTACCAACCATATTTCATGTCATAAAACCCAGCAATCTTCAAACAATATATTGCAAGTAGTTCAACCTCCTGTTTTTGTCCAAAGCAATTAATTTGCTCTTGTATTGATCCACTAAAAGAAGTGACTCCAGCAGCTCTTTGGAAATTCTATGCTCTTTCCTTGGCACAATACTGTCACACAAGAAATACTACTGTTCATGTCACAGTCTAGAGATTAGGCCAGTTTGTGTGATAAACAGGTAATCAGTCATAAACTCCTTGAAAGGCAACGAAAAACATCTAGAAATGACAAAGGATACTTGTTAGACTCCAAGTTAGACCTCATCTTCACAGATGTACAGTAAAGACAACATCATATTTCAAGTAATCAGGCATATATACTCCTTCCAATCCTTTTAACGTTTTTCAGTTTTGGAGCCCTCTTCAGCTGCCCAGGGCAATATAATCCCTCTTTAACCAAACATTTAAGTTACAGAAGATGCTAATGTCTTTTTAAATTGTAAGTAATTACTTGCATTAAAAAAAAACAAAAAGAAAACAACAATAAAACACAAAACCCCTCAAATTCATTGCACTACAGATTTTGCATAAATATTAAAATCAGAACATTCTATGGGTTTCAGACACTTTAAATGAATCCTGACTTTAATCATATGAAGTAAGTATCAATTTTTCTCTCCATTACCTTTACTTTAGGTCAGAGTTGCACTTTATGCCTATATGATTTAAAACACCTACTCTTCAATGATAAACAAATTTAAAGTTTCTTCTTTCAGTCAGCAGCTCACTGTGTACATGTAGAGAAGAACCCTCAGTATGAAAGAACCCCAGTTTTCCAGGGAAATAAGATGCCAAAAGATTAAAAATACAAGTACTGGAGTATAATAGTTTTCAAATAAGAGAGTATTTCTTAGGATTACTTTAAACTGGACCCCTTTGCTAAGCTTTGCTCAGGGTAGTAGAAGTACAAATTTATGTGGTACAGCTATGTATAAACTGTTCATTTATAATGTCCTAAAAATATACTAATATTAATAGAAAGCTGCAATGTAGAACAGCTGTTGCTTGTTGTCTTCAGTCTTGTTCATGCTGAGTAGGAATTACTCCAGATGTAGTTTAATGGCAATCCAGCTGGATTACTCCAAGGTTTAACTGAACTCACAATATAATGATAAATTGCAACAAAGACAAGTTAGGATCTCACAGGTAATTTTTTTTCTGTTGGTAAATTTTATTTAAGACAGCTACATATTTTTTCTTTTATTCCCCATTTACTACTCCTCTGGCTGAAGGCCAGTACTCACCAGCCTAGGAAAAGCATATCTGTACATGTGCTTCAGGGAAGTGCTGCAATCCTGACCACTAAAATGACAAGTATAAACAAACAAACTCCAAAACTTTGGAAAATTAAAACGTTATAATCTAGGCTACCAAATTTTAGCAAAAATTGGTGATATAATTCTAATTAATAATTTTTTGTTCAATAAGATATTTTGTTACGGAGTTTAAGGAAGCTTAGGTTTCTGCCTTTCTATATTTGCAGGTGGAAGAACTGAAAAAAATATTTCTTACTTGTGTATTCCATGTCATAGATGAGATGCATACATACTTAATATTTCAGATTAATCAAAGTTCTAATTAACAAGTAAACCAACTCTGACCAATAGTGTTCCTGTCTGAATGAACTATTAAAGAAACCTGTCCATGGTATAGTATTATATGTGGAACAGCCTCTTTCCACCTTCTAACATAAGCCAAGGATTTAACTCTGTGACTAATCCTGGGGTCTGAACTGCTATGATACTAACTTCCTTCCAATATTTTGCCCATTTGTTCCTCCTACTTTTGCCAAGATTTTCTTCCTGTTTTTCCCTTCCACTTTTGCTTCATTATTTCTCTTTTAAGAAAAATATTTAATAAAACAAATACATATTTTTTATCAACAGCTTTTTATAATTACACAAACAGTAAAGTTCCTTGTCTGAAGAGATGCACAACCTGAAAATTTTTCTAGTGATGGAATAAATAAACGAACATGAAGTAGTTAGATTGGAATGAGACAAGGGTGTTATTGATTTTGAAAAGGAATCCTTAAATTGTTATTAAATGCATATTAACTCTTAAGTCCAATATTAATACAACATGAATAAAAATGCAATCAAATGATGCAAAATAAGATCATGTATAAAATGTATTAGAGTTGGAAATGCTAAATTACAATGATTTCAGTAATCAGTTTCAAAATTTTTCCATTGAACATTTTGGTATTGCTTGTCAAATGAGGCATTGCAGGCAATAGCCATTCAGTAAGAAACCCATAAGCTAGCATACCCCAAGGCATAAGAGAGATTCAATCATTAAAACTAGATTTACACTCTATCATAAAAAACAAACAAAAAAAAAAACCAAACCCAAACAAACAAAAAAAATATTTTTCCTTAGATATGAGATGAATTGAGCAAAATAGAAATTACATGGCTTGCAAGTTTTATTAACTATTGCTTCCTCTTTGCCCTCCTCCTCACTTTCCCCTTCCTCTTTCTCTTCCTGAAAAGGAATTGCAGACAATACTAATAGATTTCTGTGTGGATTTTTTTCATATTTTGAAAATAATTTTTTTTCTTTAATTAGTTCTAATTTGCATTTTAATTTTACAGTCATAAAAACTAAAAACAGAATACAAGAATTGAAACTGTGTTCTTAGTTCTAGTGAGTTTTAACGTTATGCCAAACTGAACATTCATTATCGTACTCTCATCAAATGTGTAAAGTAAACTGATGCTTCATAGAGCATGGAGTATGGTGTATCCAGAAACTAAAACTTAATTTTTAATTTGTAAATCTTATCAGCAGTTTTGGAACATCTGACAGAAATATATTTTGCTTTAAGTTTTAGCAGTTATGGTAATGTATCCTTCCACCATGCTGGACTGCAGAGAAGGGAATAACTTCAAATACAATTTAATTAAATATTTTCCAGAAGATTTGTAGGAGTTTTTTCACTCCTCTCCTTCTACTAGTTACAAACCTTCTTATTTAATCCTTAGGTGTCCCAATTCACATGAAATACCATCCACAATTTAATCTCCCTTTGCTAATAATAGTAGTAATTTTATCCCCCCTTGAGATTCCCCTCACCCACAGAAACCCACTCGCAATAGCCAAATTTTTATCTCTATCCTGCTCATAGTTTATCTTCTGATAGTAATTATTCCTCAGAAAATGAAGAGCAGTTGGAGCAACTGAGCAGACAGTCGCACCAGGATGCAACTTTTTTGGGTTTGTTGATGCCACAAAGCTGGGAGGAGTGGGTGACACAGCAGAAAGCTGTGCTGTCATCCAGACAGACCTGGACAAGATGGGAAGGTGGGGGAAAAGAACATAAATAAGCTAAAAAGAGGTAAATATTAGGTTCTGCAACCGGAAAAGAATAACCCAGGCTTACGTGAAAGCAGCCCTGCAGAGAAGGAGCTGGGGCTCCTGGGCACAGCGAGCTGTCCCTGGGCCAGCAGTGTGCCCTAGGGACCAAGAGGGACAGCGGCATCCTGGGCTGTAGGAGGAAGAGTATTGCCAGCAGGTTGAAGGGAGGTGATCCGGCCTGAGAGGGACCAATCTGACTTTTATTACTGCCTCAACATGTGTTATACATGAAGTGGAAAAACTCCTATAAGGGCTGTGCACGTCCCTGTCCCCGGAGACACCTGGCCAGACAGCCGAGCAGGGAAGAGAAACTTCCACGATCGGGCTGCAAAGCGACCCCTCACCGGACAGTAGGGCAGATCCCCGACTGCCAGGGAAAAATGCCAGGGAAATTGGGCTATGGGAGGAGCTTGAGCACACAAAAAAGTTACCTGAGACACAGCTGAGACCGCTTTTCTTTATGTTTCCTGGAGGGAGCGGGGGCTCACCTGGAGAATCAGCTTGGCCCCCTAATACGAGGAAAAGACATTAACTTGTGAGAAATGAGAGTTACAAAGTAGGTACGCATTTATTCAGCGCTGAGGTGCATGGGGGATAGCTCCTTCCAAAGCATGCACACCAAAACTTTAAACTACTGCCCTGTTTATTCCCTAAAAGTTTAGGATTGATTACACAGTATGCCTAATACATATTTATGTCCTAGCCCCGCCTAATCTCGCTTAGTATTAAAATGAACCATAAGTTCTTTTGCACTTGTGCCTCCCTAATTCGGGGGTCGTTGGAGGTCTCTGAGGAAGGCTTCCAAACTCTTCATCACACTTGAAGTTTTCAACTTTTTCTTAACAACATGCGTTTTAGCCTTTTGGGCATATTCTAGGCTTTGAGATTAGTTCTCGCTGGTTTAGGGTTTTGGGTTTATCACTTATCACTGGTAGCTTTACAGCCCTCACCCTGTTTGCAAGTTCTGGCTTCGTTTATTGCAAACTAGTCTGCCTCTCCTCCCGATTTTACAAGCACAGTAAATGTCAAGCATTCCTCATTGTCTTAGTTAGCTATTTTTGATAAACTATTCCTTACTCCTCAATTCCTCGCCTCACCCCTTCTAGCCCTCTGCTGCTTCTTCCCGGGCTGTCTTCCCTGTCCGCACCTGTCTGTCCTGCTTTGCTGCTTCCCAGGAAGCCACGGCCACGAACACCTCGAGCCCCGGAGCCGCCCCGGCCCTGGGAGCCGCAGCTGCTCCGGGACTGCCCGTGCCACGGCAGCCTGCTCCTCGCCCGTGGAAGGGAAGGACACACAGCCTGCTCCTCGCCCGTGGAAGGGAGGGACACGCAGTCTGGTGCAGTCTGCAAATCGCGCCCGGCCGCCCCTGGAGCCGCGTAGGCTGGTGGCAGCTCGCAGCACACGCTCCGTCTGCCGAGCTGATGCTAACAGGGCGCCCGGGGCACAGCGGTAACGCTGTCCCTGTCTTCTGTTTAGCTCTGTCTCTCTTTTCTCCTCTTCGCTCCCTTTCCTACCCCCCTTTCTGTAGGAACCCCTATCTTTCCTTATCAACAAACCCCTCTCAGGTGTAACATTGCGGCAGTTGCGCTTTATTTTTATCTGAGAAGTCTACCAAAAAGACTCGTCCCCCGCTCCCCTTTTAGAGCGGAGCTGGACACGCTCGGCCCTGGTGTGCCACATCTGCAGTGCTGTGTCCTGTTCTGCGCTCCTCACACCGGAGACATGGAGCTCTCGGAGCAGCTCCAGCGCAGGGCAGCAAAGGTGTGTCGGGGACTGGAGCATCTAAGGAAAGGCTGAGGGAGCTGGGCACCTTCAGCCTCGAGAAGAGAGACATTATCCAAGAGGACAAGTTACCTAAGGGTAGGTGTCAAGAGGATGGGAGCAGACCTTTTCAGAGGCGCCCAATGGCAGGACAAGGGGCTACTGGCAGAAACAGTAGCACAGGAAATTCCATAGGAATCTGAGGGAAAATCATTTTACTTTGAGGATGACAGCATTGGAACAGACTGTCCAGAGCAGTTATGGAGTCTCTTTCTCCTTCAAAATCCTCCAAGATGCAAACCTGTGCAATCTTCTCCAGGTGAATGTTCTTCACTAGGAAATGTTGGACCCAGTGATTCCTTCCACCTCACCTGCTTTGTAATTAATTTTTGTTTTAAATCTCCTCTGATTTTCCTTTTTCTCCCCTTAATGTTTATAAGCAGAAGTCTGTTTCTTTAATACTTTAGTCCTTTACATTCAAATAATATTGTGTGCCTTCCAGCTATAAGCAGAAAAAAACCCAAATGTTTTAAATGTTTTAAACATTCCTCAGGCTTTGAAGTAGAGCTTTTATCTTCACCATTATTTATCCTAATAATTGAAACTATTATGAATTCAATCATTAATTTAGATACTAACAATATGGGGGAAATAATTCCAATTAATCAGAAAAAAAACCTCCTTGTTTCATTGATTAGATTACCTGTTAATGATGAGTGCTTTAATATATGAGAGTATGTTAATTATATCTTTGATTAATCACAGTAATTTGTCATCACAGGACTTTTATACTTTCATATATTTGAGAAGCTGCAGTATAGTGTTTGTGTCGATAAGATAAAAATTTCACAGTAATATTGCCCTCCTGAAAATAGTAATTGCAGAGATTTTAAAAGTCATTTCCTGCTCATACCAAAAGAAAGGAAAAGATGACTCAAAAAGAGTAAGACCGTGCTAAAGTGCTCACATTGTTAAATTGAGTGGTTAAAGTGCGAAATAAACTATTTCCAGATGACTTCAGATGACAAGCTCAGTAAGCGCAAGTGGAAATGAAAGAAAAACAATACAGAATAGATGTTAAAAAGTACCTTTTCACCTGTAGAGTAGCAAACACACAAAACTTTCTAGCAGAAAAGGATACGTAATTACAAATATAAGGATCAGTCAAGGAACAATTAGAATATAGCCAAGGAATAACAAAGTTTATAAAGATGTTTTTTGAAAGGCCCACAGCTTTTCTACCCTGCTCTCCACATGTCTTCTGTTTTTAGTGTATTTTCTTCACCACAAAATTTTCGACTCTGTGAATTAAACTGGCAATTTCATTGATGCATTGATTCTGTTCTTGTTAAAAAAGATACATTAAAAGAAATAAAATAAATCTAACTACAAGAAAAAAAAATGCAGTTAAATGAATCTTCCTCTGCGGAAGCCAGGAATATAACTTTATAGAACTGATGAGTATGAAAACTACTGTGATATTATCTGATGTAACTATACATTCACCAAAAAGATTCAAATATGTTCTGGCAGGATCACGTAGATTCAACAACACTAATTGTTCCACAACAGAACGAAGAAGAGAATACTCTCATTTATTCCCATTTCTGTCTGTCCTTTTTACCAAATATTTTGCTTCTTTTTAGGATTTGCTTTTGTGTATTCAGACAAGCATCAATAAGAACTGGAAGGTGAATAGTTTTGCATAATGGTACCTTATATCACTCTATAATAATCATCCAAGGTTTTTTCGTCACATTCATTTCTTATAATGTTCATATATATGGATGTTCATATATAAATGGAAGACTGTTTCCTTTCTTGCAATTTTTTAAACCTTTTTTTTTTCTTAGCCATTTAAAAGATGCTTATGGAGTATGATATACTATAATTCTGATTATGCAAAAGCTTAAATCCTTTCTTATGTATAAGTACTTCAGACTATAAACATCGGCAAAGCTGAACATTAATTTACGAGAAGGATTCTTTTTGCCTGTTTTTTTTTTTTTGTTTTTGTTTTTCTCTGCATCAGGTTTCATAACTATTTTGATCCATGATATGCTAAGCATTTTTAGAGACAGGTTATTTTCAGATTTTGTCTCTGACTATCTCGGTATGAACCACTCACAAAACTATACATATGAAGAAAATAAAATAAATCAGATTTTCCTAGTAAAAGAGTTTCAGTGATTTATTTTTACTCATCTCCAGGGAATAACACAATTTCATTGAAAAAGTGTGAAACAATGAAACAGATAGCATTTTAATATGAAATTAATATGCAGTTTATGTCATTGACAAATCAATGCAAATTACAGAAACAAAAGAAGGGAGGGAAAAGGGTGTGGTTTATATTACATGTTTAAAAATGAGACCTGAAAAAGTAAGATGCAATATGTTCATGTAAATAAGTTAAATGTTTTTATTCAGTTCTAGCCAAATGAGGGAAGAAAAAAGTTTATATATAACAACCTTAGATTTTGATCACATTGTTCAAAAAGAAACAGTAAAATGTCTTCTATATGTTCCTATTAAACAATGCATTTGAATATTAAAATGTTTGGGTTTTTTTTACCAAATAGTGTAAAAAATCAAGGTCCACGTCCCATTTCTGAGCTGGATTAACAGTGATGTCTGAGAAGTGTCAGATCTAGGCAGGCTTTTAATGATTTCCATACCTGTACACTCTGACAGATTTAGAACAGCTTTCTGTGGCTCAGAAAGAGCAAAAGCCAAATATTGCACTTTCCTATGTGATTACATTCAATAAACTTTTGAACTCGGGTAAAATTTTTATATCCAAAACAACTTCTGGAAAGCCATTCCCTGTGGGAAGCAGGTATCTGCGGACCATCATGTAAAGGAATGCCTTCCCTATTTTGTGCTAACCCATCACCCCCAGATTCATACACATTCCTGTACTGCAAACAATAAACAAACTTTCCTCAACCAGTCTCACCAAGTAACTTTCAACTGAGAAACTTTTTATCATCTTTCCAGTCATTTGTCTTTTTTTTCCCCTGACTGAAGAGATAAATCTATTAGTTTTTCCTTGAATATAAATAATTCTGTATTCTTCTTGTCTTCTCAGCAACTTTCTCTGCCTTCTCTGTCTGTTAAATTCTATTTGAGAAGAGAGTGACAAAAACTGAATATGATATTTAACTTGCAGACACATTGTGGACTTGGAGTAATATAATAAACTTCGTTTGGTTTTGCTTCTTTCCTATTTCATTCTCTGTAACTTTTTTAAAACTATTTTTAAATGTTAGTTTAGACTGTTACGCAGAATATTTAAGATCTTATAGGTGATACAATTCCCTTTGATTTTCAAGTTTGTTCTTTAAATATTCAGAGTAAATGACACAGAAACAATTTATGACTGTGACCTAATGGTAGACACTATTAGAGAATTAATTCTAATGAACAGTCCTGACATTTTAAAGTTCAAAAAGACACTACTTAGAATAGAAAATTAAAGAAAAATAATGAATATGTAAAGTCATTAACATGAATATTATTTATAGGTCTGGACCTGTTTAAAGATAGCTGCTTGGAAGTTTAAGAACTTTAAAATGAAAGACAACTATTTTCAGCTTGATTGATGATGTATTTCTAAGGAATTTTTAAGCTTAACTGTTACTATAAATTGCAGTTAAAATATCTGAGAATATATATAAAAATAATTTAAAAAATAGTTTATTATGGCCACAGTTCCAGTTACTTCTACAAAGACCTCAAGTGCTTTCAATACCATCTTCAGTATCTACTTTAATAAAAAGTAACCTACCACCAAGAGAGCAAATATCTGGTGCTCACACAGAGCAGATAGCTGCGTTCTAAGCAAAATTAAGCAATCCATTCTCCATTTTTCTAAGACCCTATGACTATATATCTATTAGACAGACTATATGGAAAAGAATCTTCCACCAGCAAATGTTACAATTCCTACCACCACAAAGCAGAAAGAGCAAATGTATCTCAAATTATATTGTAAGAAGCATTTTCCTAAGCTTAATCCTTTATTGACATAATGCTGTTAGTAGACTTCAGATTTAATTCCCTGATGTGTTGTGTTAGCAATTAAGAATGTAAACAGCAGGAGACGTGTGGATAGAGATCTCTATTACTTACGCTAAAACTTCAGAAAGAAAAAAAAATTCCTCTTAAAATCCCCAGTAGTGCAGGGGTTTGTGATCCTACATTGTAGGTGTAATTCTGTGGCATCAGAATGCTCAAAACTACCACTACCTTATGGAGAAACAAGTTTGATGTACAACTTCATTGCGGTATCTGTCACCTGCCTTGACAAGATATTGTTCCTTAAAAAAGTAAAAAGTGTTAAGAACTTTCTCAAGAGATAAATAACAGTTACTTTTTTTAAGTCTTTGCTATTTGTAAATCTGAAGGACCTCTTTTTGTTGTAAATATTTGTTTGTTGTAAATATTCCACCTGGGGTGGAAGTAGGTAAAATGGAGTATGAATATCATGGGTGGTAACCCACATTTCTGTCTGAGAGAGTTACCTGTATTTCTGCTGGTTAAAACAAAAAAGTCAACTGGAGAGAAATGACAGAGGAAAATGCACTAGAACTAGACGTACTCCTGTGGGATTTTGGTGCTGACAATGAGGCTACCAGACTTCAAAGTTCCTCTACAGGAGCCACAGAGAGAGTAGCATGAGATCCAGATTCCAAAGGGTGTGTTACCAACCCTTTGTGCTGTGACTGCTTTAAAAATCCATAATAGTCAGTGAGGGAAGTACAGAACAGATGTGAAGAAATGCAATTTCTGAGATACACATAGATACAAGATAAGTAACGCTAGAAATGTAAGCAGTGAGGAAAATAGATTAGGATCCAAGCTTCTATTTTCTTTGTGTTTTTGCTTGCACAGCGAAAAGCCTGACCTGTTGTTTCAATTTTGTAGCAAGATATCTGCCTTTAACCACTGAAAAATATATCTTTTCAATACAGTTCTGTGCCACAGGGGAAAAATTAAACTCAAAAAATGTTGAATCCATAGTGCATCTGCTCTAGAAGAGGTAACAAATATCAGTAAAGAAAGACATGCACTTGCCTTCAAAAAAAGTGCTCCTAGGGTACTGAGACTGATTCTTGCAAATTACTAGAAGACCTATTTATCTTCTGATGATAAATTTTAGGTAGATGATTAATAGCTTCCGTGCGGTCAACAAGCCTTAAAATGTCACATATAATTAAGTAGAAATTGCAGAAAACCAACCATTTTTTAGATATCCTCCAGTAATTTCTATGGATGGAAAAGAAAGAGTGGAGAACTACTTGACATTAAAACGATATAGGGGGTTAAGTAAGCTCATCCCTGTTGAATCTATGTTTGAGATATATTTAATCATGATTCTTTTTTTTCTCACTGCTGTCACAGGACTTGGCATTGTAAATCATGGTGCATAACTGCTCCATGATTGAAGCCCTGGAATCCAGTGGTCATATGTGTAGTCTGCAATGGTAAAGAAATCTTACGTGGGTTATGTTACATTTTTTTTTTTAAAATTAGAACTGAATAATGGCATAGATAATTTAGGGAAGAATTTTTGTAAGACATCACTTTTGTAAAACATCTAAAAGCCAGATATATTTCGATGTATAAGGCCATTTCTTGATGGCAGAATGTGCCAGTATGTTAAACTCAAACTGTTCTAGCATAAGCTGACATATCTACTTTGTACAGTGTGTCCTTGGTGAAATTAGTAGCTACATTAGAAGTTAATTCAGTTTTTTTACCTCTACTGTTATGTCAGTGTGTACCGTTTAAAATCAAGCCATTTTGCATTTCTTTGGAAACTGTGTTCTCTTATACAAGACAGGTAACCTTTGGCATATTGTTCCTCTGCAATTAATTACGTATCAAAAATTCATAGAAGAAAAAGAAAGTTTTCTAATTGTTCCTCAAGACCGAAGACTTTCCCTTCAGTTATGATTCCATAACAAACATCATATATTTGTGTTGAAAATGAAAGATCACACATGCAAGTGTGCTAGTGGCGAGGGAAGTAACAAAAACACAACTACTCTGGACACCTTTTCACCATAAAAATTAGAAGGCATTGTTTTATTGATGGTGCTTATTAGGTATGTGACAAACACCTGTGCTTTCACTCATGTTTTACATTGCAGGGAAAGTACACCACTGAGAGTCAGAGCTAGAGTGTTGTTAAACATCACTGCCAAAAAAGAAGTCTGCCAGGACTTTAGCTTTTAGTCTCAGTGCACCTACAGTCATATTTATCTAGTAAAACTTCCTATTCACTCTAATCCAAGAACACTGCAGGACACCTTATGCCCTGGCTTCTTTCCCAGTTACTGCTGCATATCTGCTCAGGGAAAGTAATTTCTGCAAGGAGCAAAGTGCTGCGGCACTTCTTCTGTTAAGCAAAACATTTGGACAGTTCATCCAAAATTTCCAGGATAAATACTCTCTTCCCTCTACTATAGTTGCAGCTTTGCTGCTCTGTCAAGGATCTGCAAATGGTAGACTTGCAGGCAGCCCTTCCCATGCCCACCTTAATGTGGAGCACCAGTGAAATTTTCCCAAGTCTTATTTCCCTCTTGCACTAAGCATGAACTGCACATGCCATCCATGCAGAGTGTCACCATTCTCGTGGCAGCAGCACTGGAATTCCAACACATTGGAAAATAAAGTATAACATGTCTGCCTATCTCCCTGTTGAGAAACCCACCTGCATAAAAGTATGAGTCATCACTGTTGCCAGCACTGATTTGTATTTAGGAGAACTGTGTAGGGAATTGCTATCTTATCTCTTGCTCAAAGCCACAGACAGAGGTTGATCCCTTCTTTATACTATCTAGAAGCTACTCTTGGTTCAGATTAAAATTCAGTCTCTGTTATTAGACCTGTGTGAGCAAGGTACTTGAGATCTTTTTTCTTGGTAAGTTAAAAATGTTTTGTTGCAAAGAGAAACCCAGCAATCTCATCAAGTCTTATATAAGATATATTTTAAGCCTAATCTAAAATGGATACTGAGAAAATGTTTGGATTCTCAAGGGCCCTCACATCCCTTGTAGCTAAGGTTGTCTGCGGATACCCAGATGCTAACAAAGAAGATGTGCTACATCAGGCTGAGGGATACAATTGGGTGAACCGGGGCTAACAATAACCCCTGTGCTTAGTACTGGTGAGGCCGCACCTTAAATCCTGTGACCAGTTCTGGGACCCCCAACTCAGGTAAGAAGTGCTGGGAGGGCAGTCCAGAGAAGTGCAACAAAGCTGGTGAAGGGTCTGGAGAGTAAATGCTATAAGGTACAGCTGGAGGATGCGGGATTGTTAAGCCTGGAGAGTAAATGCTATAAAGTACAGCTGGAGGACGCGGGATTGTTAAGCCTGGAGAAGGCTCAGGGGAAAACTTGTCACTCTCTACAACTACCTGGAATTTGGAAATTTGCCTTTTTCCCAGGCAACTAATGGCAGGACAAGAGGACATGCCTCAAGCCATGCCAGGGGAGGTTCAGACTGGACATTAGGAGGCATTTCTTCAAAGAAAGGGTAATTAAACATGGGAATGGGCTGCCCAGTGAAGTGGTGGAGTCACCATGCCTGGAGGTGCTTAAAAAAAGACTGGATGTAGCACTAAGTATCATAGTCTGCTTGGTACAGGGGTTTTCAGTCAAGGTTGGACTCAATGTTTGCAAAGGTCTTTTCCAACTTAATTGATTATCTGATTCTGTATGAAATCTTAAATAAAGTTGGGGCTCTTAAAATTCAATGGTTTCTTGTCTTGGATTAATTGCTCTAGATGTGGTGCCAGAGAAGAATATTCACCTGAAAATTAGTACAATTAAAATTCTTAGGAAAGGTCCTCCAAAGCTCTAAATTAAGGAGATTCTTAATTATTTTTAAAAAGTTGTTTCAAACTCAAATCCAAATAGTAATATTAAAAAATGTTATAAATTTTGGCTTTGGAAAGGAAAGGATAAGTATGCTAAAAAATTCAGAATAGCTTTCTCAATAATCAGTATTAGAAAGCAAAATTTTGAACAAGTACACATATTTTGGGTAAAATATATTAAGGTGACATATCCAGGTGCCAGGGATGCATTTCTTTCCTATACAGTTTGTTCATAGCACTCAGAATGGACAAATTATTCAACTGAACAACCTGTGGTATTCATGGCTTGAGACTTATATCAAAGTAATGCCCGAAGATACATGATGCTCATCTCTAGCCTTTAGTTCCCTTTGGAGGAACTAACATCTGGAAGAACTGATTACTGAAATCCTGGTTATTAAGAAAAAAGCAGCATGAGTGATTGCCTTCTGATCATGTAAGCAAGAAGAGGGCTGTGATAACAGATGGATATTCTAATATTTGATATCTTTACAGTTCAGGTAGTTATCATCAAAATCAGAAAAGAAAAATGCTAAACTTCTTAGAGGTCCTGATTCATACTTCATACTTAGGAGTTTGACTAAATTGCAAAGTTATTTTCTTTGATTTTTTTCATCCTTGTCATGAGGTTCTGTAACCAGCAAAGAATAACCTTATCTCAAAGGCCTTGTCATATGCAGCAAATACATTTTGTCTTTGAAGTAGATCTGTGTCTGTCATTCTATTATTTTCTAAAAGACTTTAAAAACATGCAGATGCTTTTGGGTTATAACTGCTTCATTCTAATAGTGTTCAGACTGCATGAAAGTATATTTCGGGAATTGCTTTACCATCACCCTCAACTTCTGTCAAATAGTTTACTGAACAACCAGAAAGCTCCTAAAAATTGAGTGAATTGAAATAATGTAATTTATGTCCTCTTCTTACATTTCTTTGTCTCTCAGAAAGCCTTTACAAATTCTAAAGTTACTTTTGAAAATGACAATGGGGAAAGTCACACCATATGAATTTTTTAATTTTATACACTTCTATCTGTATGCAATTCCATCAAAATGGGTTAAAACTTAGGTAAATAAAAGAACACTAAACACGATGTCTCTACTTAGGAATTTTAAAATCTAAGTGAATGAGGACGAAAATAAAGATGAGTATTTCATTAAGTTTAATAAGACTTAGTTAAAACCAATTTTCTTCTCCTTTTCATAACATAAGAGATTAAGGTTAATCATCTGTTTAAATTGCAGTTTGAGCAGTATGATTTTTCCTTTTCTTAAACATTACATTCTGTAAGTGAATGAACTCTGCTTCCTATCATATACATTGCTGTAGATGGAAGTCTTATCTTTGGAGTCCTACTTTTCTTCAGTCTTTTCCAATTCCATAACTTAAAAGCCATTAGCATTTTCAGAAAATTTGTATGTTTTATTTGTTGCATTCTTTCACTATTTAGACTTCTGAGTATTTCTAGAAAACAAGACTTAACATTCATTGATATCAATTTGTTTTCTACTGCTAACCCATAAAAGGAAGTATGTTTTTCTTTTAAGGCTTTTTTTTTTTCCTTAGCTAATGGATCATATATTCCTAGATAAGAGGGTTCAAACGTTATTGCCAAACTAAAAAGGGAGCCTAGAGTGCACTTAAGTGGTGGATCACTGATTTATCATAATTGGAATTAAGAATTAAGCCATTGACGTTTCCAGACCAGTCCAACTCACTCTCTACCAGACAGATCTGTTCCAGAAGAAGGCAGTCCTGTACAGTGAGAATGACAGCCACACATCATTTAGACTCTGAACTACTCAGTAATAGTTTTACAGCTTCAGGCTGTGATTACCCTGGCAAAATTAAAATAAACAAGACACAGCTTTAAGCACTGAGTCCATTAAGTGTTGGATTGCCTACTAGTGCTGGATCAGTAATCATTGCTGCAGAGTTGCAGTAATCCTACACAGCAACTCGTCACACTTCAGGGGATAAAATGGATAGAGAAGTATTGATAAAACCACTTTGATTTTTTAGAAAAAATAATCTAACTATAGGGGCCAAGCCACACCATATGTCTTGATGTTAGGATTATAAAGTGGACCTTGGTCCTGTGTATTTACCTGTTGGAATATGGCACAGAGCACAGAGCTGTGAGGGACATAGTGACAAGGATAGAAGGAAGACAGAGGAGTAGCCACTTTTGCAGCTTCTAGGGAGAGTGATTAGAGATGTGTGGGGACCAGGAAGAGGATAAGTATTAAAACACCAAGCCAAGGAATTTTAAAACTGTTCCTAACAGCAAATCCATACCAGGAAGTAGACTTAAACAGTGGAAGTAAAAAAAAAATATTCAAGACAGACTATTTTAGGAACAGAATCTTTCTTAAAAAAAACAGAGAGAAAACCACCATGAGAGTTGATTTCAGGCCAAACATGGAACAATATATATATGTGTTTTATTTCAGGATACATAATTTATGTAGTATAAGCATAATTTTAAAAGTCCTACACTACCAGGCTCCTTGAGCCGAAAGAGAAGCAATTTTGTCTATTTCTTCCATTTTGACCCATCCACCCATCTTTATGACAAGAATTCAAATTGAATTTACCATGACTTCCTCATAATTTTGCAGACCTGTGGAAACTAATTCATTTTTCATGTGATAATATTGTGTTATTCTTTCTACACGCAACAGAATAGCCTATATTTGAACAATAACAACAAAAAAAATTGCAAATACCTTAGAAGATTTTTATCTTTTGACTCTAGATTATTTTTTTCTTTGAAGGAAACATGAATTTTTTTAGACACATCCCTACCATTAAGGTATGTAGTATGATTCCTTTCTAAGATTCTGATTCCATATGGCATGGAATATACCTTTGGTCAGATGGCTTTAACTCTTCCTGCCATGTCCCTTCCCAGATACTTGCAGCCCCCCAGCCCACTTGCTGCCAGGATGAAATGAGAAATACAAAAATCCTTTATGCTGTGCAAGCACTGCTCAGCAATAACTCCCCCCTCCATGTCTGTATTAGCAGCACAGTTCTCACCACAAACACAAAATGTAGCCTCAGCTAACTACTTTGAAGAAAATTAACCCTATGCCAATCAAAACCAACACAGACTATTATAATATCTGAATTTTTCCCCCAAGTGAAAATATGCCAAAATCAACAAAATAATCAGTTTTTGGTTTTGGTTCCAAATTTATTCAGTCTTCATTTGTTGGAAGTATCAACAAATTGCTGAATATTAAATTACTTAAGTATAGTGTTGTTCAGTATTTCCAGTTACTTAACTCATGGAAGTGAGTAAATGACTTTCTTAAATGGTTTGCTTTGGGTATTTGGCAACTTTTTGTTTCTCTGGAGTGTTGGTTAGAACATTGCGGGTTAGTTCAGCTGAGATCAGCAGCTGAGATGAAAAGAATTATTCAACTTTTGCTTATGACCTTTAAATACGCACTCAGTCATGGAATTCTCTGTACCGAAATAAAGAGAAATTGATGGCAACTACAACATATGTCACTAAATGTTGCCTATTACAAGATATGCACTGGAGTTTAAAAATGTTCATAGCAGATAAAGTGAAGTAAATCTGAGGCAAAGGAATTTGTTGTAGCAGTTCTGGTACCATCTTTTTGTGTTCTAAGGACACATTTGGATTTTATGATCTAATACCTGGATGGGTGGATGCATTTTCTTTCTTTGGCAAAAGAATTAAGTGCTACTATATGTTGACATGAAAATTAGGTGCAAATACATTTTTTCCCAAGGTAACATTTATTTGCATTTCCACGTCTCACTAAAAGAGTTAGGATTTTCAGAAAACGCTGCTAACAAAATGCTTATGCTTTATTATACCTTTAAATATTGGGTACGGAAAGTTTGCAAGGGGCATTTTGAGTCACCATTAGAAATTGACTAATTGCTAAAAACTTTTACGGAGTGATATTAAGCATGCATATCTTTATGCTCAAAGACAGCTCAAAGACAGCTACAGAGCAATTATTTCTTTCTGATAAAGTTAAGTGAACTCAGATTGTTCTAGACTTCATTTTAGCTCTACCATACTTTGCTCATCTGGAATTCGAAAATACTACTAACATTTCTTCACCTAGGCCTATTACAAAAGTTATTTACCTTAACCCACATTTTTTTTATCTTCTCTATTTGACTTGCACCTATTTTGGAAAAGGATATGGGTTTTTTTTCCTGTTTAAGTGCAGCGTCTGGCAAAATTAAATCCTTCCCTTTAATGGTAGTCTTAAAATAGAACCATAATATAAATATAAGTGTTCAGTCATAAAACAAGGTTTTGTTATATACGAATCTAAGATCAACTTTTCTTATCGTCTACTTTATCACATTACCAGCTCTTTTTTTCCCAGTATTTCTTTGTTAATTTGAAAAAGGATAAAAATATAACTGTGGTTTTACATTTTAGTATTAAAGTATCATTATGAGTATTAATATTCATAAATTTGAGTACATTCATATGTTAGGGACAGTAAAGAATGAAAGTAATGCTTTTTGCTGTTGCACTTTCTGCAGATTTACGAAGTTCAAAAAGTAAGGTGATGCCACACAGTTTTAGAACATGTTTGAGGACTCCATAGCAATTCACTTCATCTAAGGAGCAATCAGGGGGCTAGACTTTATTGCTCAGAAAACTGCTGATACTTTTTTATTATTATTACTAAACTATTATCTGAAAGCTCAGATTTTGATTAGGTCTCAGCTATTCCTAAATCTAAGCCAGTTCAAATTTTACTATAAATTCCAGTTGGAATATATGCACATAAACTAAGAGATTTTAAATCATGAGTGGAAGCAGAAGGAAGAAACCATCCAGAGTCATCATCTGATGCATATAACTAGCTCACATAGTCACATAAAGGTATTCTTTAATACATCTATTACTTTTTAGGGTGTGATCATTGAATCTCCATTCTAAGTGCACTGCAAGTGTTTCTAGACAGGAAATATCTTTGTTGATCTTGCAATTCCAGTATTACAAATAGTACTGTCAGAGTGCTATGTGAATGTCAAGCATATAGGTGCAATATTTTTTATGATTAATTATTATTTCTAGTTTTTTCAAACAATGTTTTCTTATTTTTCCAAGGAGACATACAACATTTTTAAAATAAATATTACTTCTTGGATTAGTGTTCACCTTGAAAAGTAATATTCATAAATGATTACATATTCAGCAGTAACCTTTATATTACAAAGTTCTCCTTCATATAACTTCCACTAAATATACTAATTATATTCGGATTTCTAATTAAAATTCTTTTTGAGGTTTAATAATACTCCATTTGGATAGCTACTTCAGAATGTTAAAATGTTCTTTGATCTCAGCTTCAGTTTGAAAGTGCTCAGACTCTACAATCATGCTTCTTTATGCTCTTTGGACTGCTGCACCATTTTGTCACTTCTAGACATATAATTTGAATTCTGTATGACTCAGCATCTCAGGAATTTTTCAAGGCAATCTATATATCTGAAGTTCCAACTTCTCAAAAAAGACATTGAAACTGCTGATGATAAGAGTCATGGTGGAGTCTAAAGAGAAATAGATTTAAGTAAACAAAATGCATTACATCCATTATCTTTGTCATAATTAGATATGTGGGAAATTATTAATACGTAGAATTTTGAAAAAATACATGGATGCACATGTGAATCTGTGTGTGCAAATATGCACACATATATGCACATATGTGTATAAATAGATGTGTATTTTTGTGCACATGGTATTTATGTGCAGTTCCTAAATAATTAAGGTTTTCAGAGACCTTGAAAAGTCTTGGAACCAGATCTTAGAAGAATGGTAATCTTAACCCTCAGCTGGTTCAAATTTGAACGGATTATCTGAGATAGGATGGCTCATAAGATTTAGAAGATATCTGTAACTATTTTATAGATTGCTAAACAATCATGATTAGAAGGAAAATGAAACAACTGCTTTCTTTACAAAAAGAATATGTTGTTAAATTTATACAGGCAGAAAATATGAGTCTGAAAGGCTGAAGTCACAAAACAGTCTTTAATGCACTCAATAGTCTACAGTTAGCATATTTATGAGGTTAAGCTTCCCCCAGCACTTAAATCAGAAACTTTAAGAGGCAGAACACAAATAAATTAGCTAGAAGGATGATGGGGAAAAATATTCATAACATTCATAATATTAATAAGAATAAAAATAGCAATTAGTAGTAGCAGTAGCAGTAGTAGTCCAAATGGTGATGATGACGATATTTATGATGTTTAGGAGACTGGGGGTCCTCCACAGGGTGCAGGTGGATCTCTGCTCCAACATGGACCTCCATGGGCTGCTGGGGCACAGCTGCTTCAGCATGGTCTGCACCACAGGCTGCAGGGGAATCTCTGCTCTGGAACCTGGGATACTTCTCTGACCTTTATGTCTGCAGGGTTGATTCTCTCACATATACTCTCTCCTATCTTCTCAGTCTACATTTACTTCTCTACAATAACTTTTTTCCCCTTCTTAAATATGCTATCATATATTGGCAATACTACCATCACTGATGATGGGCTCGTCCTTGGCCCAGAGCGGGTCCATCTCAGAGCTGGCTGACATTCAATCTGTTGGACAGTGTGGAATCTTCTACCAGCTTTTCACAAAATCACCCTTGTAACTCCTCTGCTCCCAAAACTTTGCCATGCAAACTCAGTATGGTCTTTGTTGTAGATATGTGAAGAGATCTCTTCTATCACTGTGCTTATCTTGAGTGCTTGTACATCTACTGCTCTGAAATTTTCAATAATTGCAATTAATGCTTGATTGGATGATACAGTTCCTATCCCTCTCTTTTTTTCACTAGGAGAAAGTATGAGTAGAAGGTTGTTAATATTTTAATATAAAAATATTAACTTTCTGCCTTTATTCCTTCATTAAACTCTCACACCTAGAGGGTACTAATAATTCAACTCAGCATTGGATTTCAGTGTATTTTTAACAAACTAACCTAAATTTATGATTTTTAGTGGATTTTAAAAATCTTTGACATTGTCAATATGCTCATTTCTAAGTATCTCCATATCATTCCAGTAAACTAATTTTCTGTCAGGGTAAAGAAAAAACCTTTCAACGAGGTACACTCTCTGGTTGAACCTTTATATGGGAGAAGGTGGTTGAAACAGCAATTGGAGAGACTTATGATTCCTGTGAAGTGTAGAAATAGCCAAAGTATGCACTCCTAGCAGTGACAGCAAGAACACAGTATGTTTTGACAAGCACAGTGACATTTTTGCATAGCCTGAACTCTCTGATAAGGCTTTGGAGAGAACAGTTGCTTAGGCCCCACCATTAAATATGTTTAATTTTAATAAATTATTAGCCTTGTATATACTCAGTATACTTATACATAAGTATGCAATTTCATTCATTTAAAATGCACAGCTATGAGTTCTTCTCTGTAACAAAACCTCTCATACACTTTATGGATCATGTTAATCAGGAATTACTATGATATGCCAGAAGGTTTGTCATATAAAATAGAGTGGGTTTATGATAGCAGTCAGCTGGCCTGTCACACAATAAATGCATGTCTTGGGTGGACGACATTAGGAAATTTTCAAGGTTCCTGACAAATCACTCTTTACTGTAAGAATAAGATTTTTTAATGCTTTGTACTGTTAAAGGCATGCTAAAACTAAGGAACTGTTGATTCCAGATAACAACAAGGCATTTTAAAGAAAAGGAAACCAAAAAACCATGAATTAGATACACAGATACTGAAGGGGAGAGTGCTTGTTAAAAAAGGTGATTGATAGGGATTTTTGCACAGGGTACCAGCATTCTCAGAGTGATCAGTTGATGGCTGGAGAGTGACAGAAGTCTGTGTTGCAATGACCAATATAATCTTCAACTGGATAGTATGTTCCTGCTCTTTCTGGATGTCCCATATGTCCAGGAACACTCACAAGACAGTGGGCATTTTTTGATGGAAGATCTATGAAGTTGCATCTTGAAAGCAGGAAGAATCCTGTGTCAGTAATAGCAGGCCTGTACACAAATCTCAAGTATCCTAGGGCATAAAAAATTGCTCTAAATGTATATGTTTTGGCATTTTAATTTCTTTCCTAAGCTTATGCATCTAAATTTAATTCCATATAATCTGATATTGAGAAATACCATGAGGTATTCATCTATTATTGTCCTCTGGAGGTTTCACTTAATCTGGACTTCTTTTTTCAACTGTGAGGGATGTCAGGACGAAATGAACTCAGTCCTAAAATGCTGGCTTTCTTTTGCATTTTAGCACTAAAGATGACCACACGTTTTGACAAACAGACCATTTAATCTCAGAGATTGTAATTACACAGGCGAATGTGGCATTATATATGGCAGTATAAAAATCTTTTGCAGCTTGCGAAAAACATAAATATTTCTAGACTGCCCTGAAGGAAATAATGTTGCAATACTGTAGCAGGAATGTCGCTCAGTGTAAAACCTCATAGGAAATAAAGATGAACATATTTTAAACCTCAACTGATTTCAGTCTCCCACACTCTCACACCCACAAGACCCAAGACATGTATAAACAAACTGTGAATGTCCAAGCACTAAGATGCCAATATAGAGGTACTTTTCACAGGTTATTAAGTGTGTTGATTGTGAAGCCCTTCCCCACACTTCTTGGTTCCTCCTAAGGGCATACTGGTTTTAAATGTCTCCTTCTATTCTTTAGGAGCTGGCAGTGATTCATCTATATCCTGCCATAATTCTTTGAGTCATTAGGATTTAGTGCCTGTCTCTCTTCTAGAACTTGTTGTCTTGAGTAGTTTTAGGTAGCAATGTGCTAGGATCTTCTTGACCTGGTCCCATAAATGTTAGCGATGTAGGATGTTCTTATAACCTTTATCTCCTTCATGTTTTGCTCCCATGTGTTCATATGTGCTGTCTATCAGTCTCTCCCTTGCATAGGTCCATTTTCCCTTGGTTAGCTCCTTTGGTGTCACTGTCAGCTTCAGCTGTTGTGGACACTCACTTGTTTGCCTCTCCAGTCCACAGCATCTTTGTTTTTCCTGTAATGCCAAAGGCACCCAGCTGGTGCTCTACCTTGAGGGACACCACCACCATGCAGGAGTGTGACTACTGTGCACTCCTAAGGGGATATCTGGGTCCACCCAGAGCCCCTCAAGCTGGAGCCCGTGGCCAGGCAAAGCCTGGTGATGGATGCTCAGAGTGTATTTGGCAGTCTCTCTGCCCATGAGAGGACTGGGGGCACCATTCTGGCCTCCCTTGCCCAGTGTGTGTGGGACAGTAGTGCTGACCTTCCTGCCCCTCCTGGCAGCCTCTAGCACATGGTCAGAGCTGGCCAGCACCATCACAGCCAGTCAGGCTGCGCCCTCCCACACCTCCCCAGCTACTGAGCAATGCAGCAGGTCAGACCAAGGGCTGGGTCACCACCAGCTACAAAGCTGGCCATAAAATCTTTACAGATGGTCCTGAAGAGCCAGCATTCTTTTTATTTCAGTTCCTGAGTTTTCTCATTTTTCCCCTTCTGACTCTCCCCACATCCCACTGGGGGTGATTGAGCAAGTGACTGTGTCAGATCTTGCCATCCTCTTTGTTGAATGGATTCACTTTCTTAGTCAGCTATCCTGTCAACATCTTGTGGAGAGAAGATTAAGTTTTTAGATTTTTAGTGTGATTTTGATTTTGCTTGATATGGATTTTTTTGGCATAAATAGATTCTAGAAAAAGAAAATATTTTTGCCTGTGTGTACACTCCTGTACATAAACAAATGTGGGGACGAGTCTTTGGTGTACAAATATTATTTTCCAAATAACATTGTGATGTAAGAAGATAGTATATAAAAACTGTGTCACCCACCTAAAATTCCTTTCCTTCTGAGAAAATACATGCCATGCTTGGCTGACTGCTTACCTTAAGTCTTCTGTCAGAGAATAAATGGGAATAGATCGTTTCTATAACACAGAGCAAATGTTGCCTCTAGGTACAATACTATGGCATTTTATGAAGACTTGTTTTTTCCCCAAGATGTCAGATTCTCAGTGATTTATTATGTGAAGTTTTTATTCCCATATTCCTTTCCATCTATTGAATCAATTAGTATGTATTGATACCCTCCAATACTTTCATTTACTTAAGTAGAGAAACATGGGTTTGCTAATTGTAATAATGAAGAAACTTTAATATTAAAATCATTTACACATGCCTTGATATTGAGAATATTGGATTTTATCTAATCCCTGTTAGCTCATCTACAGTATAAAAACAAGGGCTTCAGAAATAAAATTTGCAAAGATGGTGGAGTCTATTGAAAAATAGCTTTGGCACTGTCACATAAAATCTTTCTATATCTGGGGTTCTAGGACACTAAAACAACAGTGAAAGAATCATAAAATCAAAAGCAACAGAGCAAACCATTTTCCTTCATGTAAGTTTTAGGCAACGTGACTTAGTTTACTCCTTTTTTATGAAGCTGCTAAGAACTCTTGATATGCTAGTAAAAATGGAAGTAATAAGTGGGAAGGAAGTGTTATGTAGAACTCAAGGTAGTATCTGTGCTTCTACGCCAATATCTGAAATAAACATCCACAAAAGAAAAATTATGTAACTTCCCCTGGAATCATCATAGAATTCATTTTGGAGATATTTAGGCCAGGCATTTCACTATTTTCTTTCCAGGAAAATGTTTCGAGATATTTCAAGTAAATGCCCAGAAAGCAATATGATAGCACTGAAAAATAAAAGTATTTATAAGTTCTTTGTTTTAAAAACAGGAAGAATTATCTGTTAGAATAGCTGGCCTCAAATGGGCAACTTCCTGTTTCATGAATTTCAGCAAAGTTAGCAGTTCCAAATAAACTCTGCTTTCTTGGTGTGACTGATCAATAAATCACTACAGTGGAAGAAATATAGACAAGGACAATATGCTCTTTAATCTCAGGGGAAATTGCAGAAAAAGGGCTAACCACAGCTGCTGGAAACAAAGCTGAAATTAAAGCACAAAAGGAACCAGGCATGGCTCTTATTTTAGCTAGGTGGCTACAACTACTGAATGGATCAACCGGTTATATTAGCTGACCTAATCAAGCAGTTATATCAGCTGAGTGAATCAAACAGCTGTTACTGTTTGTCCTTGATTTAACCAAAATATGCTAAATGTCTTCCTGAGTTAGTTAGACCANGATATTGCATAAACTTTATAGAAAATAAATAAATAATCAACAAATATTAAAATATTAAAGGACAGCAATAGACTTAAGCTGGTTTAAGTACTTATATTTCTTTCCAGATTTTGGGAATACCCAGCATGTTGATAGTGAGTATATTATATAGAGAATGGCAATAAAAATCACATTTATATTGTAAACTAAATATGTATTGCAGTTAATATTCTCTGCTACATGCAGTTTGTACTTGTATTGTGACTTATGTTCATTGTTGTATTGCTCTGCTGAATCAAAACTCTATGTAACATCAATTACTTCAAGTAAGCAAATTTGGTATTAGCTGTTAAATCCTCTACATGAAGAATGTCTAAAATAATTTGGTGAGAGAGTATTACGTTCTTGTATTTGGTTTGTTGATATTTTGTCTTTCTGTGTATACAGCAAGCCTGTATTGTTTTTCATTTAAAATACTTTTATTAAAAGCTTATGCTCATGGTTCACTTTTTTCAAAATTTTCTTCACTATCCTAATAAAGGTCAAATGTAAGGCAGAAAAAGAATGCAAAATTTCAAGAAGATGGAGACAGAGCAAGTGCAAGAAAGTATGACTACTCAATAGTTACAAATACAGCAGAAAAGGAAGGACCCCTGAGTACATCAGGTGTTTCCTTTTGTATTTCAGCTAACAATTGCTTAAAATATTATCATTCTGAGGGGAAAGGATAGGAAAGGCTATGAGCATAATTCTGACATATAACTATCAGCACTACCTTTTAAATTGAAAAATTTCATGCTGTTTTCCCAATGAATAACCATAAAGACTCCTAGAAAGGAAAACAGCTCTAGTTCTTTATGTATGAGCCAGGTGTTCCAATGTTAAAATAGTCTGAAATTTCCAAATAGAATTTCCCTTGAAAGCTCTCCTAAGAAAGTCTTCACAGCTTCTTGCTTTTTGTAAATAAGTATAGCAATTTGTCTTTTACTCCTCTGGAGTTATAATGTGGATACCACGTTCCAAGACAGAGAGATATTTCTTAATACGTAGTGTCTGGAGATGTGGTTTCTTTATTGGATTTAAGTTCTGAATCGATTTTTTTCCATAAAATTGAAGCCCAACATATATAAGGCAAATAATGCCTTAATCTTATAACCAGAAGAACTCTTGAGGAACAATTAAAACATGCTATTTTGAACAAAAATTTATCTGAATACTTACGCCAACAGTATTGTCTTTGTGTCTTTTAGATGTAACATATACTTCAAATAATTAGTTCTTTTAGCTCTTTTTTCAGCTGCTTTGAAGCTTATTTTGAATGTAGCAGTTGTTCCATATCCACACAGTTTGCTCTTGAATTGCCTTTGCTTCACTGCAGAAGCTGAGAGGTGCTTTAATTGAGGCCCAATGCTTTGTCCTCCCCTTTGTGGGAATTTTTCTTCAAAATAATATTATAGCAGCCATTTATCCTTCTCATTGTAGTTGGAATGATGAACATGAATAACCTATGGATTCCTAACTGTTAGAGTCTAGAAAAATTCATATGAAGGAATTTTAATGTTTTATTAATGCTTTAGTTTTTAGAAAAGCAGCAAAACCAAGCAGTTTTAAGGCTTCTGAAAACTGAGCACCTGCAGCATCTTCCTTTTGAAGATGCAAAGATCACTCTGAATAACAGATGAAAGGTGGAGGAATTTCATAATGTTGAGAGCCTTTCATCTCTCAGTTACTAATTCAAAGCTAGCATATAATAAAATTGACCAATAAAATATGTAAAATGCTTATTTAAGATATATTATGACCTCAATACTTGCCTTGCTTGCTCTTACAACCTCATGATGTTAATATGTTGTTTCATATTCTCAGTCATTCAAAATTATTTTAATTGCATTCTTAAAACAGTCAAAATAATATATTTGAAAACAAAGTATTCCATTAATTCCCACAACACATCAGTAGCAATAATAATAAAAGTAACATAAAATAGTGTAATATTTTTCTAACGTGAATTAAATAATAGAGGAAAACATATTTCCTTGGAGTAAGTGAATTATTAAAAAAAGTCACAAATTCTCTGTAATATGTAACAAATACTGCATGTGCTGGAAAGAAAATCCCTTACATTGTTAAATTAGGATCAAAAGAACAGACTATTTCAGTCAGGAGGAACATAAACCCATTATCCTGTCCAACTGCCTGACCTCTTCAGGGCCAACCAAAACTCGAAGCACGTTGTCAAAATACTCCTTAAATGTCGACAGGTTTGGGGTATCAGCCACCTCTCTAGGAAGCCTATTCCAGTGTCTGGCCACACTCTTGGTAAAGAAGTGCCTCTTTTGTGCCAGTAGTGTTTGATGTGAGCTTGAGGAGCTGTTGACAGCTAATAAAATGGTCATGTTTTATGTGACAGGAAGAAATGTCCCTTTTTGTCCTTGTCAACTGTGCTAGGTTACTGACAAAACTAATAATGTTTCTATAATGCTAGAGAGGAAGTGACAGAACAGCTGTTGAGCATAAAGACATAGGCTCCTTTGAAACATGTGGATAAAAATGAATTTCATTTCATGATACATGTACAAAAAATATTCAGATAACAGTAATTTTCTTACCAGAGCCAATTTAAGTTACTCAGCAAAATAAATTAGTATATTGACATAATTTTAGGAATGAAAAATTTTTATATCTGGAAAAGTAGAAGAAAGATAGAAATGCTCTCTTCTCCAAACATTTTCATTAATATGTTATCTTGATAAATACCAATATGTATTAATTATGATTTGTTCATGTGATTGTTGTTCAAGGGTGAAAGAATATGCTCCAGACACATATGACAAGTTTTACTAAAAAAATACCCACTGGACCCTGACACGACATACTCTTCATTTGGAAAGTAAAGGTGCTTCTGACCAGACTGTCTCACGAGGACCACTTCCCTAAGACAAATTATTGACAATTGACCTATGTGTGGCAGATCTGTTTCAGCCTGTCATATGACCACAGCATTGACTATTTATCTAATTATATCCTTTGCTTCAGAGGTGTGCTGACTCATTTCAAACAGGCATGAAGAGAAGGAAAGCATTCGTGTGTTAATTCGAGTTTGGTTCAGGAAGTACTGCCTAGTAAGTTGCCAAAATGCAACCAGACTCTGAGTGTTTTTTTTGTCTTGAGAGTCTTTGGACAACATGTTTTCTTCCTGTAATAGTACTTCATCCTTAAAAGGCAGGTCAAGTTAGGAAGTAGAAATTTTCCATTTACCTTAAAGAAGGTGTAGTCTTATACAAAATAATTCAGAATTAATTAATTTTTGGAGAAGGAAGAAAGTTAAGTTTGACATTCTAACTATTAATATTTATAAAGTTATTAATTTATTAATATTTATAAATTAAAGAGAAGACCTGTTTGCACTAGTGCAAATTAATATCTCAGCATGAAGAAAGGAAAAAAGTTCCTCTGTCAAAAAGTTTCCCCTAGTTCAGATGTAGACAATGACATGCAAGATCACTAAAAGACCAGGATGCAGAGACAAATGAAAAACACTATATCACAAAGAATTCTCTTTTGATAATTGTGAAGAATAGAAAGAATGAAGTAGAAAGCATAGAGTAGAAATAGAAGAGGGGAAGAATCTGTTCTGATTCCCTCCAAGGCTATAAAAATGGTTTTCTGTACAATCACAGGTATATTATTATTTCTTCAAAATGCTTAGCAGCATTGAAATTTACCTCCAGACAAACCTTAGTAAGCAATTGGAAAACAAAATTAAATAGCCTTTTATATAACTAATTTGTTTTCAGAAATATTCAGTCTTTGCTTCCTTCTTAAATTATGTGTCAAAGAAAAATATTGCCTCAAACAAAGCTGTTACTCACATTAATATCTGCTAAATACTTAATTTCATGTTTAGCAGGAACCTATAGAGTTTGCTCATGAATAGGCTATCGCCTTTTAAAATCATGTAAGTGAGGTCACTCCAGATAAACTTACTTTACTATAAAGTGTGGGTGCATATCTAATAATTAATTCCACAGTTTCAGAATGCTTTGTATGTTGTGGTCTCATACATTATTTACTGATTAATTAATTTGATTATTGTGAGAGGACATGGACCATGGGAATTATGCTCTATACATTAATAATGAAAACAATTAAGCTTCATTTTGCTTGAATGAATCTCACATTACTGAATCCAGTATTTGTTTTTCTCATATAAGCTGAAGTGGAATGGAACTTAAATATCAGCTTTTTAAACCACAGTGACTGTAAAAATGCAGATTTCTCTTTTGAATTCTTGCCACATAAATACTGATGACTAACAAAAAAAAACCTGCAAAATTTTTATGTATCTTTCATTGGAATTTCCTACACATCAGATATGTGTAGGAGCAAACCCAGAAAATGTATTTGAAAGAGGAACACAATTTTTGAAACAGACAATGGCCATTCACGGTGTTTCTTCATGTCCAGAGATATTTTTTTCCACAATTGCAATGTCAGAACTTCGTGATGTGAAAATATTTCCCCTTTATTAAAGCTATGGTACAAATTGTATTAATAAAACAATGAGGCAGAAAATTGTGTAATCTTTTGACTGAACTTGAAGTACAGAAAATGATATAATAAATCCACTGTAAAATGTGACACAGGAGTTAGAATCAAAGCAACAGACATAGCAATTCTGAAGAGTGTTGTAGAATAAAATGCCAATACACTACTCAGAGACCTTTTCTTGTAGAACTTCAGTTCCACTTCACTGAAGTGTATTACAGTTTTGGTTCCAATTCCTTTTATCTTCTTGTTCCTGATCTTATGTTCTTCCAATCCCACAAAGTGCTAGAAATCTTTCTCAAGAGGCACTATGGTTTTTTGTTGTTGTTGTTGTTTTTTTTTTTTGCCATGGGTTGTGATAGTTTCTTTTGATGCTACTTTTTACTGAAATAATGGATCACAGTTTGTTTCTGTGTGATTTTTGCATCACTAAAGGGTACTGAATCTCTGACAAAGGAAGGAGACTCCTGTAAGAGTAATATATCCCACCTATAGTTTTCCAGAAGTCTGGTGGGTTTCTCTTTTTTACACATAACAAGATTCTCTGTATAGCATAGTAAATATTGGTTTGATTAAATTTGCAGCTCTGGATATTGATATAGGAAGAAAAGGAAAGAAGAAATAATTCATCATGCAGCTTTTTTATTTAAGCAAAATGAAGCTTAAATTCAATAAAAAACATAACTTTGATTGTATCCATGCTCAAAAAAAAATCTTGTTTTTTTTGTAAGGTCTAGCACTGTTCCCAACTTTACCATTTTTACCAAGTTCCTTCTGGCAGAAGTGCAGATCAATACAAATTGCTGGTCTTTAAAAGCAATGTCTCCAATTTAGTCCTGGAATCTTGCACAGGCTTAATAAACTGTTTTCTTCAGTTTTGCCTTTATAGCACAAACCCTGGCATTAATTACAGCCAGATATATTTAACACATAGTAGTTGTCAATAAAGCCATGAACTTTTGGACACCTCTTCACGCACCTTAGATTCTAGGTCATGAGATTGTTATGCATGAAAATGAAATATGGACTTCATATTTTATGAGGATATAACCATAAGAGAAACCAGAATTTCCACCCTAATTTTAAGTACAGACAGGTCTCTAATATGTAGAAAGTAGAATGAAATATCATCTTAGCTTTTTGGCAACACAGTCCTGCTTTAGGTCTATAGGAATACTAGTGCTTCTCCAAGAAAAACTATGTACGTTATACAATATGTTTTAAAGGTCTATTACTAATCTTAATTATGCCTAAACAAAAAATTAATTTTCAGAACATCAATGCTGACCTTTCCTATTTTTAGGTGTCACATTAGTCCAGAAAGCACCTAAATTTGTGAAAAAAATCATGGCATGTAAAATCTTTTTTCCAGTATTAAATGATGATTCAAAAATGAGCATGAGTTTCCTTTCAAACTCCGGGGTTTTAACAATAATTCCACACATCCATGTTTTCTCCTCCGTACCTCAGCTTATTCCAAGTCATATTCTTGTTTCTCTTGGCTGTGAAAAATTCTCCCATGAGACTTTTCAATGCGATTCATTGCAGTTCTCTCTTGAATATCTACTTCAGTAGTCCAGCTAAACTTTTGGTCTTTGTTTTGACCTTGAAATGGTGACTTTTCTTGTTTACCATGCTTCTTCCATACAGAAGGCCTATTGATACCAGACATATCTGCCTAGACTGGCTCAAATCCATTATCATTAATTCTTGTGGTTGCTTTATTTAAAAAGAACTACTTGAACTGTGAAGACTGTTAATTATCCCAACACTTCTTGCAAAAAAACTGTGTAAAGAAGAAAGATTGGGGTCATGAGAGTTACTCCATTTTGGTCCCAGGATCAACATCTGCTGCTGCCCTCAACCAGCATTGAGAGTTTCAATTTGCCTTCTCCTGAAATTATCACAGAATCACTGAATGAACTAGGTTGGAAAAGACCTTTAAGATCGTCAAGTCCAACCTATGACCTAACACCTCCTCATCAACTAAACCATGGCACTGAGTGCCACATCTAGTCTGCTTTTTAAACACATCCAGGGATGGGGACTCCACCAGATGATTCCAGCACACAATCATTCTTTCAGTGAAGGAATTTTTTCTAATGTCTAAAATGTCTATCTTTTCAAATATTGAAACTAATTCCCATAACTCAAATTATTTGATCCCTGGCATTGTTGGTCTTTTGTGATTACCCTCAGATGTCTCAGCCCTTCTCAACTGCCTTTATATCCAGTTTAAGTTTCTGTTTTGCCATAATGTAGAGCCATTCACCAAAATTGTTTTGGTCTTTTGTCATGGAATTTAACCAGGTTACAGCTGCCAATACGCCTCAAGGCATCTGCTGATCCTCCTCCTCAGCTAAACCCATAGAAAGCCTACAGATATGTCAGTCCTCATCTTTGGCCACATTTTTTTTCCTTGCTGATGCTGAAAGTAGCACCATCCATGCCACTTGTCTTGCACCTAGCTTCTCAAATCTATCATCTTCAAGGGCATCAACATAGGCTATAACCAAGAGTGTCAGTGCAAGCAGAAACACCTGGGAGCAATAGCCTTGTGTTGAGCCTCAGAGCATTGGGAAATTTCACAAGAGACAAAATTCACATAGGTTTCTTTAGCATGGGTCCCAGTGTCCTCAGCTTTCCTTAATCCACACATCATTTCAAACATCAAACATAATGAGACATATTCTGGTATATTTTCCTCTAGAAACTATAATCCTAGCCCATATCTTGACCATAAACTAATTTTTTTCCTTATTTTGTTCCCTTTGTTTCTCAAAAAACCTAAACAAAACCAAACCTCAACTCAGTATATTTTTGTATCATTTCTGTAATGTTTGAAATTCTTAAAACAGGGAATATTTTCCCATCTGTTATAAATTATTTGGTTGTTAACCATTCTTCAATCATTTAAGATTGATTTCATTCATTCTCTTTATTCTTTGATTATGTTCATTCTCCATTGAGTGTGACTTTTAGAAAGAAATCTAGTTTCTCCCACAGAAATATTTTTACACACTGCAAGGTGATACCTACTTTTCAACTGTTATGTAAACTGTCATTGTATACACTTGTTGTCACATAACCAAAGTGTTTTTCATGAACTTAGCTATTGTTGTTCAGAAACTTGATCAAAGCAAAAACATGGATAACACTAAACAGATTAAGCTTCAGGACAGGCTCAATTTTATGTCTGTCTCTTTTAGTTAATAATAACCTTTCAGTTTTTCTTCTTTAGTGCAGAGGGTCCACTTTTTGTTATTGATGCACAAGTAAGAGATATGAGGACAGGTGTCAAATACCCAGAGGAAAATCCTATTTTCCTCTAAAATATTATTAGTATTTTCTAAAAATTAAATTCATAATTAACTGATGAACAAATGCTCCTTTAGACTTAGTTTCATATGCATGCCTTCAAATACAGTAGAAGGATATTTATTTTTTTTAGTTTGATATTATCTTGTCAATGGGATTTTAGCCCATTGTATATTTTCTGTGGAATTAGGATGTTTTAGGGGTAACAGAGAGCCTTCAGTCTTAGTAAGAGTCTTGTTGAAGGAAAAACAAAAGCAAGCAATAAGAAACAAATCCAAAATGATGCCTGGCTTCTTGTCTTCGAGGTAACATATTGTTATGTAGCTGAAATGAGAGCCTAAATCTGTTACCAGGAGACAATGACAAGGCTTCAGGCAAATAATAAAATCAATCATGATGATCATATTTCAGTCCCACTTCCCTGGGTACTTCCCCTCACCTATAAGCAGGGAATGACATGATGTTATCCATTTATTCTTAGGTCTGCCTTAGTTCAAGAAAACTGCAGATAAAAATGAAACAGATAGATAGATAATAGACTTCAAGCCCAATTCTTGTGGTGTTTTTTTTTTCTTTTTTTTCCTTTTTAATTCAAAAGCAGCTAGATCCATGTTGGTCCATTCACTTTGCAGAAGCCTAGAATATCTGTATAATAGTCCACCAGTGACACTTTGTAACACTATTGTTTAAATGCATTATGCATGTAAAATAAAAAGTGAAGCCCCAAAAATAGAGAAGGTTGTAAAATAAAATCATGGTACTGGATGTTGTTACTCAAACACAAAGGGCTCTATAGAGTACTCAATGAAAGAAAAAAATCCACATCCATTTACTCAGACTTTTTTTGTTTGTGAACATTTAAGAGAGTATAGGATAAAATAAACTAAACCAACTCAGAAACTGGAGAAAACATGCAGTGAAATGTAGTTGAATAAGCTCTAGATTTTTTTGAAAGGTATTGGGAAGTTGTAACATTTAAATAATTTCATTAAGATTACCTACTTCTGCATAGGAATAGCTTTTTAAACAGATTTATAAAGGACTTCTGTAGCAAGTGCTCACTGGGTAAGTAAATCTAGTTTTCTTCAAAATGGCAATAGTGTGAAAAAAATAATAGCTTCCTGAGGTGATCAGACTGGCTAATCCAAAATGCAAATAGATTTAATCTTGTGAGAATGCACAGTATTTTGGAGAAGTCAGTGTACAGTTGGTGACCATTCTACTGTATAAAAAGTGTCAAAATTTCATATCAAGTGACCAAAAAAAAAAAAAAGAAGTACAAAAAGGGCAATTTATGCTGGGGAAATATATCCAACACAAAGAAAATTTCCTTTACATTTGGGTTCATAATTTCATGCTTGAGGTGCCAATGCATCATGGATAAAAAAAGTAAAATAAATGATGCTGAGTCTAAGTGAAATGGAAAAATGGAAAACTATTTGGATATAAACACTAGCTCCTTTTTTAATTTATTATTTTTTTTCAAGATAATGAAGAGCAGTTGAAATTAGAAATACGCTTAATGGTGCAGAAGTAATTTGAATGCCGTAAAGAAAATATACAATGAACAGTGAGCTTGTCCTCTTCATTTGTGGCTCACTTTAACTAAGGGATGCTACAAACTGTATCTTATATTTGAGGTTCCTAAGAAATATGAATATACTTATTATTTAATGTGATAAAGGTAGTGAGGCTGAACTTGATAGTATCTATCAGTAAAAGAAATCGTTTAACTTTAGTACATGGCAGTGGTTTGTGCAGATCTTAATAGAAATTCCTATGCTATAATGTTCAGTCAATGAGTAGAAGTACTGTGAGATCAATACTGCCCATCATTAAAAAACAAAAGACCAACTAACAGTGAAATTATTTGAAATCATTATTTTACTCATTAAATGTGTTTCTGGATTTGCAGGAACTAGTCAGTGGGAAGAATGCAGGCTGAAATTACAACTCTGATGTGTTAAGGAATAGTTAATCTCATTGCTTAGCTCATTGTATTGACTTTCAATTGACATTAGCAATGGCAGTGATAATAGGTCAATTGACTAACTCTTTTAAAAATGTATATTGTTAAAATGTGGAAAAATATTTTTAATAAATACATTGTAAAATAAATTTTGGACTCATGCAGACTCACATGCTCAATGTGAGAATAAAACAATCTTTCCATATAATGGTGCAAAAAGATTTTTTTTTCTGATTCAATAACAAAAAGGTTTGATGGGTATTAAATATTTGGAGAAGAAAATAGGGATCAAATAGCTGGAAAAGGAAAAGACTTTGATAGGAAAAGATAAGAAAGCTTCACTCTTTTTTGGACACTTAGGCAATATCATGTTATGAAAATGGGGTTTTTTCTTAAGTTTAATTTTGCTATTCTTGAACAGCTGATTTTTTTGTTGTTGGTTTTTGTTTGTTTGGTTGGGTTTTTTTTTTAATTTTTCAGTATTTTTTTAAACATAATGAATGTTCATGTAAAACACCTCAGACTGAAAAATTCAAAGCTTAAGGTTTCAATAAATAAACAGTAAATACCCTTGATTTCAGAGATGGAAAACTAAGCTGTTAAAATAATACAAGGCTTAGCTATCATTAAGTGAGTTAAAATCAAGAAAAATAAGAGAGTGAAAAAACTCCAAATTTCTCTAGTGAAAGGCAAGACTAAATCTTGGGAAAAAATGACATATTAATTTTTGAGAACTTATGGGCCAGATTTATCAACAAATTCAAATTAGTTATATTCAAGAAGAAATTAATTATACACAATACTTAAGTATATTTTGTTTCTTTGATTTGTGTGAGGTTCTATTACTGCCTGAACTGAATGCAAGTCTTAAAAATAAACATGATTACTAGGATTGTTAATACATTTTTAAACAACTGACTGGTTAATTATATTTCTGGTTTATATGTAATCATTGCTGAAGTGATGACTTTTTAATATGATTTTCCTGTATTGCTCTTCAAACTGAAAAGGAAACAATAATTTATTTCAACTAGGATATCTAACTTTTTTCATTCCCTAAGTGGATTTATCTCACATCTCTCATATCAAGGAATCTGAATATTAATAAAATAGTTTTTAAAGTAAATTTTGTATGGCAAAATGTTGAAAGTGAGAAAAATATGAGCAAATCAAGCATTTGGAATGATGAATGCTAAGGCTTTTATAACTACAGAAAAAAATTAATATCAAATAGATACTTAATAACAGATTTTAGGCTGAGTACAAAAGAAAAAAGAAGAGACTAAAAAAAATTAAAAATTGATTCTAATTATATAAAATCAGAAAATTATATATCTTTTAAGGCATGAACTTTAACAACAAATTTTATCAATTTGATAACATTCATGGATGATGAAATTTTATGGAAGACTATAATAAAATAAAATTTATCCACATATAAAAATGAAAGAAAACAAGTGCTAGAAACAAAATCTGTCTAGACAAAATGATATAGAATCCACTGCATTTAAAGTGAGACCTGGAAAAGAAGAAATGTCTGCTGAGAGAAACTTTGCAATTAAAAGAGAATTGCCAAATTGGTCTCCTCCTGTCCCCACTGAACAAATATTTAATCAAAATAGAAGTTAAGAAGTTCATAATCTGGATTACAAACATAGTAGAGCGAAGAAAAATGTGCTCACTCTTGTATGGTTAGTAAGCTCAACACATTTTGTTATCTCCTTTTTTCTCTATCTCTACATCTCCTCGGTGGAAATTTTACATAAGCTCTAGTTGGTATAGCATCACTTTAAGAGAGTTACATGACCCAGCTCTGCCCCATTTCACTCTTAGATTATAGGCAGTTTGGAATATGTAAATACTGTTCTGGGATTATTAAGTAAAGAAGCTGTTGCCATCTACTGAAACGATTTTATGAATAGATCAAAACTCAGTAAGTCTGTAACTGCTAAGGAAGAATACTAGAGAGGGCTTTGGATATTCCTGGTACATCTGCATAGCAACAATTAAACTAGCCAAGAGTTAAACAAGAATGACAGAATATGATTTCCTCCAGCATTTAATTATTGCCCAAGCCATGGTTTAAAGTGTAAAAAGCATAAACCAGCTGATTTTGAAGATTATCCCTTGATACAAAAAAAAAGGAAATCTATTCTGCTCTCATCATTCCTATGCCTTTAAACACTCATTTTTATATAAGTCATGCTTCTCTGTGCATCATAATGAATCACACTTTCTTGCTTTTTTTCTGCTTTTTTTTTCTTTATTTTTTTCTTTTCCATCAACTAATGATTACATAGTGCTATCTTTGCTCGTTATTGGCTTTTTCTAATGAATGGTCTTTTGAAGTTCCTTTCTCTCTGGAAGTTATTATCAAAATGAAACATGATTAATCTTTGTTTTTTAACTTAATTTTCTATAAAATCTCAAAGCCTTTACTTTGCCCCCTAATTTTTATTAACAATCTTATACAGTACTGAACGTGCCTCAGTGTATCACTGTTATGGCCCAAAAACATTTGCCCCTTAAAATTCAGTTGTCTACTTAGGTGCTTCTCCAATACAAAATCTAAATTGCAGATAAACATAACTGGCCTTCTATCCAGTTTGTTGCCTAAGAGTGTTGCTGACACCTGTATGGTAGCTATTTTCATTTTGATTTGCTTCAGAATGTCTTACACAGGAAGAGGTTCCTATTAGACACATTTTTACCTGAAAAAATATCAGAACAAAGAAAGAGGTTCTATATCCACTAAAAAAAAGGTCAGAGTTGAATATGATTTGTGTACTTGAATGTCAGGTGGTATCTACACCTATTTAATTTTGTTTGCATGCACATTTTATTGAGTTTTTTCGTATCTCCATTTTAGGGAATCATTGGTAGTATCACTTTTACCTGTGGCTGATAAAGACAGCAGAAACAGACAATTCTGTTTTTCAGCAGTTCTCATTTGGTGAGTCCCAGAGACTCTGGTGCTTTTCTTCATCACTGTTCATGGGAGTAGTTGTGGGTGCCTACCACAGAAGTTAGATGCAAATGACCTCTCACACTTCCATTCTCTCTCTCCAGTCTGCAAGGGCTAAATTAGGGCAGGCTGCTGGTACCAGACCCAAAGGATTCCACCTTGCCTATTTAAATCTCATTCTACCGCTCTCCCTGGCTGTACAAATTAGAGGAAACAAAGATGATGATGAGGTAATGTAAGAACATATGCTCTGATTTTGTGTGGCTCTTGGACTACACTCAGATTGATATTCAGACATCAGATTCTGACTTACCTTCATGATGAAACAAAGATAGACCATAACTCCACAGCTGTAAGAAAATTAAGAGTGAAAACTTTAAAAAATTACTCTTTCCCATTTAGAAAATAATTATAGATGGTTAGTATACATAAAGAGCAAAATTACTTTGTTTCTAAGATATAGTTGCAATTTCTAGAAATTGTATTGCGGCATAGTTGCATCAATACTTAAAAATTTTCCCAGTAATATTATTTTTCTGCAAGGAAAAATTCTAAATAATTCAATCATAATCGCTATGTGCAACATATCGCACGTTGATTGTTCTATTGCACAGTTTATTGATTAGACTAAGTAAAAAGAGAAAAATAAACAATGGTTTGGAGAAGAATAGGATTTGTTAGTATGATGTTGAATCCAGGAAGGAGGGCAATACCCTTTTAAGATAAAGTGGTTATATTTGCCATTCTGAAGTACATAAGTAGAATGCAGCGCATCACTTGATATTGTTAATTGCACTTTCGAAGGGTTGAAAACAAAGATACACAAGGGAACAATTTCTTATTGGATTAGCTTGTTCTTATAAAAGGTTTTACTCTATAAGTGGTTCTTCATTTGATATTAGTTGAATTTCAGAAGTTATTTTAATACTATGTAACAAAAAGTTGTGTAAATGTCTCAGATTGTAAAATATCGTTTCCCAGTGTATAAAAAACATGCAACAGACTTTCTCAGCAAATTAATGAGACCAAAACAATGAATGTGAAGAAGGAGTCTTGTCCCCTTTTGTTGCCAATCAAACATTTGCATATGGGTAAATAACACTGTTGTTATCCACTACATGAGGACAAGAGAATAAGAGCAATAAGAACATCACAGCACAGAAAAAGTCGGTTTCAAAATTCCCTGGAAAAGAACTATCTTTATTTACTGTTTAAATAGATCCTAGAAGATACCTATCTAATATCATGGGTGAGGCTCTTTGATAGTTCAAAGGTAAGCAATTACTTTGAGGAAAGACAGAGTAAGAGAACATTAATGATACCTTTAAATAAAAGCATTAATGTCATGCTAACATTTTATGAAAGAGCGTATTATTCCTAAAATAATTTTCAGTGTAAACCTAGTTAATATTTTAATGGACTGGGAACATTAAATTTTTGCCCTAGTAGGCAGTTTTATTTTGAAAAAAATTGAAAAGGATGGTTCTATTGCAATATAAATTATTTGTTTCCTTGGTATGAAATGCAAATTCTCATATAATTGCACATAGCTGGGTTCTCTCTTGATCACAAGTCAGAGCAATTCATCCAGCAAACAGGCAACATGTAAATATAGCAACTTTGACTTTTATACTAACGCTTTTTGAAAAGTATTGAAAAGGTTACCATGTTCTGTCCTTTGCAAACACAAATTACAAAAGATAATGTAGTAACCAGTAACTACTCTCCATAATTTATCTTACATTTTCATAAGGAAAGCTTCGTACTTAAAAACTGTGAGATTTTCTGTATTGCGTTTCCTAGCGGGCTTGCACTGAGATGATCTTCTGAAATCACCTCTTTAAAACAACAACAACAACCACCAGACAAAAACAAACCAAACAAAGAAAAAACAAACCAAAACCAACCAAACAAAACCAACCGTATTTTGATTTTGGAGAGGAGAAAAGAAACACCAAAATTATTTAGATAAATGAGCACTGAGCTTCAGATTGATTTTACACATCAGCTGCAGTGGAGGTCTAAAAATAGGGTCAAGGTCTTTCAACTTTCTTGTAAACTGTCCTGTTTACCATGTAGGTGTTTTAGACTTTATATCCATAAGGTTTGATAACATTTTCATAGCAACATTTCACAGGAAGAAAAGCATGGTTGATTTTATCCTCTGGTTATCAATGCAGCTTGTGGTTTTGGTATTGAAACTTATACGGAAGTATGCTAGAAGTATGATAACCTAAATAAAGCAAAACCAAAAATGGCACCTTTGAAACAGTGAAATTAAAAATTCACTGTGTGGCATTATGGTTTATGTTGCAATAGACCTATGAGGTATAAAATTACTTTTTCCATATGAGTTGGAAATTAGTCTCACATAGGTGCGTAAGGAGTGAAGACTTTTATCCTATTCTATCTTTCTTGTGAGACAAATCAACAAAGTGCCTGACAACAAACGGATTCTACAATAATTCTAGCAAAAGAGCATGGTTTCTTATGATGTGTTTATGTGCCCTGCAGTACAGATTTGGGGTTTTCAGTGAATAGCTCTGTGACAACCTTAAGAGACAGCCAGTTTTCTAATTACAGATTACTAGAGCTAATATTCTTTATTACTCAAGTCTTTCCCTTTTCCTTTCCCTTTCCCCTTCTCCCCCACCCCTTACTTCTCAGAAGTGGAAGAAAGACTGAACAGCGGAGAACTGGAATAGACTAGTGCTCAGGTGGCATTCATAGAGGAAGCTGTGTCTCTAAAGTCCATGAAACAGAGATTATTTCTCACCACTTTGTATTTTCAGAAAGAAAATACTTAATGTTTGCTCCTTATGTTTAGTAACAACAGTCTTAGAATGAAGAATTCATTCTTCTCTCTCTGTTCATGCAATTGCTTTTACTTCCTTACCCTTTTTTCACAGTCTGAATCCATAAGAAGAGGAATATTTTAAACACTTTTGTTCACTAGTGTTCTGTTTCCATCTGCTATTCAGCATTCAGATTTCACCAGCTTCTCATTTTTCACCTGTGTGTACATTAGCCCATAACAGGAACAGTCACAAGAGAATAGGGCCAGAGAGAACTGACTCCAACTCATCAAGGCCAGCCTGGCCCCCTGAGAGAGACCTGCCTTTCCCCTGCCATAGCCATGGTGACACAGGGCATGGGGAAGAGGAGCAGGAGAGGGGAAATTAAGGACTTAATAACCCATTAGGATCCATAATTCACTACTTATCTAACAAAAAGAGATGCCTCCAAGGATTTGATTCAACTCAATACATATTTCTTTTAGGAATTGTCCTGTCTGAACAATAGACATGAGGTTTAAGCTGCAAACAATTACAATGTTTGATGATCCTGACAAAAATGGCTTTGGCCAGTAACACCTCTCCAAAGTACTCCTCAGTCTTCTGCCATGTTGAAAGGACCTAGCATCTCAAAGAATAAAATATACCTTCCCTGGAGACATGTCATGGTAACACTTAAATCACATCTTTTTACTAGATAGATGGTTTGTGGTTTTGGTAACTTTTCTACTTTCACTTACAGGATCATAGAATCTATGTCAGTTTTTTTCTTGGATCCATGAAAATGGCTTTAGAAGTGAGAAAAGGGATACCAGAATATCTGAAACACTAAAATAACACTGTATCAGAAGAAAGAATGTGCAAACCTGAAGAAATCTTAACCACCTGCTCGAGTCCATGTCCATTTCTGAACCCTTGGGTTGGAAGAGCTTTGTAGATCCCAGATCTGAAGTGATTTGGGCCACAGACAGGCCAGGGGTCAGAGTGAAACCTGGGCAAGCTCAGGAGCTCAGCATGTTTGCAGGGCCAGGTGCAAGACAGCTTGGGAGGCAAATCTAGCTCATCTAAATTATAGATTCTAAGGGAAAGTGCAAGAGAATAAGCAACGTGGCTTTCATAATATTGTCTGTCTTCAGTTATTTTTGCTTATGATTTTGTTTATCAAAATCTAGATGCTTTAGCTCAGTGATAAAAAAGAAAACTTGCACACAATAAAACACTGTATAGGAAAAGGACCTCAGAATAATCATCGTAATCATAAAATGGTAATGAAAGAATTCACTTTTCAGAGAGTCAGTCTGTCACATGGCTGTTTATTTCCCTCCCAAGCAAAGAAACATGAGAAAAACAGAAAAAACAAATTACCCTTGACAGTCAGCATAACTGTCTTTATCTCTGTGCAGCAAGGGATCCAAAAAGTTATCACAACTAGAATCTCTTGTCTTTTCTAAAATTGACATTCTGTATATTTTTGACAGAATCTGGGGCAGACTGCCTCAGGAAGCTCTCTGAAAGGAAGCTGGCTCATGTCTTGAGCGAACACAGAAGAGGTAGTTGTGGACTTGTCTTTTGTGAAGCTACACATAAGGAAGGCTCCAACATCCATGCTTCATGGCCTGGAGAAACTCAGAGAATGTGTAACTACAGTAGGATTGGATGCAATATGAATACTACAGGTATTAGAGGAGGAGGGGAACAATACAGAGACTGTGCTCTTAACAAAAGTGCTTGTCCAGGACTGCTTGAGCACAGCTTTTAGCCATTTCTGCAGTCTTCAGGCACCCAAAATTTAGGGAACTGATATCTTGTCCTGTTTTCAGTTAAATAATTAAAAAAAGCCTTTAAAATAATGCAGCAGACTCAGCCTGCATTGAGTTTACAAAATTATCCTACTATTACGATATATATATTATTTTCTATAACTGTTTCAAAATAATTTTACCATGAAACCAAGGTAATAAAAAATAATAGTTGAACTAAAGAAACAACTGCAACATCACATGGAGTATCTAAGTCATTTTGTCAGCTCTCATTTGACCTTTTATCGCAGCTGGATTTTTAATAGACTGAGAGACAATACTAAAGTAATGTGCTGTGCTTTCAGCCAAAGAGCATAGATTTCATGACCCTGAATAGTTCAGATCTGTATCCAGCACTCTGTTCTTCTTTCATCCTTTTAACTTGATTTTTTTTTGTCATTGCCATACAGATTTACTTTTTTTTCCTCAACAATCAAAAAAATTTTTTTAAAAATTAAGCTCACTTCCTTTTTATGAGGTTCTACTAAGTTACAGGGAGAAATGTAGAATATTGAAACTGAGGAATTTACTTTACGTCTGCAAAATGTTTGCATGTACACATGAACAAATAGGTCTATTAGCATGAATTGGATTGTTAATGCCCTAAAATCTAGCATTTATTTTAAAAGTAGGATATTCCTTACACTGATAGCACAGTAAACACCACATTGCGTGTGCAGGTGCACTGGAGTTAAAAATTATGATATAATGGTATAACACTCCAGGAACACTTATCTCTTCTTATGAAGATGATACTGTGTAAATAGCTGTATGGCATTCCTGCCTCTTTGGAGATCATATGCATGTGATTTGCAAAGATACATTAAAAAGCCTGAGACAATTGGTGTCTGATATAAAAATACATCCTGGCAAGTCCTAAAGTCTTCACACAACAAGACAGAAAGGTCCCCCAAATAATTATTTCTGAATAATAAAATAGCCTGAAGATAGGTGAGGATAATGCATGTTTTACTCTTCAGATAAGCAGAATAGAATTATAAACAGAAAGAAATTACTGTTGTTTTCCTTCTTCAGTTCCATATCTTGATTGGATATCTTTTATGTAAAAAATAAAATGCATACTAATTCTTGTAAAAATAATTTAGATAGAGAGATATACAATTTCACAAGCCTGAGGAACCTGAGGCTAACACCTGTATCTTCTCTCCCCTTGAGAAGCTGTATGCAACTAGATCAATATAGAACAGATTATCACCGGACTTTTATCTGATGTTTGTTTGGGAGTTTTTTTGTATTTTTTTTTCTTGTAATTGTTTAAAATCTACTCCTTGCCCCCTTAAACATTTGCATTTATTTGCTTTTTCCTTAAGAGAAAACTTAATGGAAATTTATTTGATTGTGTGTGCTTGCAGGCATCTAGTTGTCTCCACAGCTATTCAACTGAGAGGAGACCTCTCCTAGTTCAAGTTCATCTCAATCTCTTTCTTGAAAATATGTTGGGTTTCTGGTTTTAGGGGTGTCTTTTACATGGGTTGGGTTTTTAGCTTACTGAAAGAATTTTAAAATATAACTAAATAGACTTGTCAGTGCATGTGAAGGCTTCCAGCTGGCTGGTTTCAGCACTCTGAGATAAATCCAACTTATATACTTTCATACACCACCTCCTTTTCAGTAGAAGCTAGGGCACAGATCTTGGCCCATTTTTGTCTCACTCCAGATCTGAAGCAAGTATGAAGTTAGTGTGGGGAAATGAGAAGCAATTTTGGCTCTGTGAGTTAGGTCATAGCTTTATTCAAACAGAAAAATCTTATGAAATTGGGTAAACCCAAGTAATGTTTCTCATGAGAGCAGAGAAATGGTTGAAAATGCACAATTGATAATTTACAGTTGGAATAGTGTTCCTGCTGTTTTGCCAAGAAAAAAATGCCCTTGTATATACAGACCACAAGAGCAACTTCAATGTTAACAGCACAAACAGAATCACAGAGAGTTAAACCTTGAATTAGAATATTATTCTAAAATAATGAAGGATGAACATTAAGAAAATAAAAATCAATACTACTGTCAGATCCAGAAACACTATCCCTTTTAAGACACATCCAAAATAGAAACTAGGGACATCTTTCATCTTTAAATGCAGCTCAGAATAGACTTTTGCAGCATTGCCTCCGGGTCATGCTATAGACATCTGGGTTGCTTATCAATTTTTTTATTATCACTGAGAAAAATTTTCTGCTAGATCTTCCTTGGATCAAGAGATTTCATATATTACCACATTCCCTTACTCCAAATCTGTGTATGCCACCATCTAAACTAAGTTTTAATAGAAGCCTTATAATTAACCAATTAAAGTATGAATAGAAGAAATTGACTCTTTGGCTAATGGGGACTGGAAATAACATTACAGATGGACCCATGTAGACATTAGTACATGTGTGACATGGACACTGTGCTCCACACATTCCTCCCAAGACAAAAATAATCAATGGGAAAGGTAAAGCTGAAACCTTGTCTATTCTGTTTCTGGGTCAGAAACTGAAAAGTAAACTGCATTTTTTTTCTTGTACAGATTTTTTTGTGTGTGTGTGTTTTTGTTTTGTTTTGTTTTGTTTCTTGTTTTTTGGTTTTTTTTAAATTTTTCTGTGTCCTTGTCTTTTCTAACACTAGGTTATGAAGGCAGAAAGAAAATCACAACTGAGGATGAATTCCTTACAGTCCATATGCTGTCTCATATTCAATTAAAATGCTGTAGTAAACTCATAGCAATTCAAGATGTATTTAAAAATCCATGGGATTTTGACTCCTTGCTTATGTAGTGCCCTGGATGACTAACAACTGTGATTTTTTTTATGGAGTACTGCAACAGTAAGGAAGGGTTTCTCAGAAAGTCAACAGAATAGCCAGATTTTCCCTGTTAAAGATTTTTTTTTCTCTTTAATTAGGGAATAATGGACAATCTTTCATAAACAGTAATTATTTCCCCTTGAGCAATCAGAGCAAATGCACACAGATTACTACAAGCAAAACAGACTATTCAAAGCAGTTAAGTACACATTTCTCTGACTTCCAGCTGGCCATGAATGCTTTGTAATTATCAAAACACCCAAGGTTCTTTTTTTCTAGTCTCTGATTTGGTTTCCAGCTTCCATAAATGCTTTACAAAATTTAGAAACAGCAACATAACAAAATCTTGCTTATATAAAATTTTGGGCCTGCATAAATACAGTTGTTACACAGTTTATGCAGCTTAAAATTTCCATAACTATTCAACTCAACTTTTTTCCTGCATGCTGCTTCAAGCCATTTTTGCTATGCCTGGAACACACCACATATGCTTCTACACTCATGATATCTACTAAAACCATAGTGCTAATTTTTCAACAGCTGTTAATCATAGATACACGAGTTTTGTGACGGGGCTGCAATTAATCTAGATCTTTCCTCTGGATATGCCTGCTCCCCTGTCTTAAGTAAGCACATAAGGTGAAAGGGCTTGTAATAGTGTGATTTATAGGAAAATGAAATTAAATAAATCCCCCTCCTTCACAGAGATAGAAACATCCTATGGTCTTTTGAATGCTCTTTTGACACTGTAAATTAGATGTATTCAAGATAGACTATGTATGAAGGACATGCTAAAAATTCCACTGGACCATTGCAATATACACCTCTAGTTTTTCTTAAACTAGCAACTTTTAGGATCTATGGAGAAGGGAGACCACAGTCTTGAAGAGCATGTGTACCTAATCTAAAGCTTGATTCCTGCCATACTTCTGGAAAACTGAATGCCTGCTTCCCAACTGGGCTATTCAGGTATTTTCAGAATTTGTTATCTTTCTCATTCCAGAGGTTTCTGCCTGTTTTTGACCAGACAGAAGAGAGCCTTCCTCACTATGACCTAGTGAATTCTTTAATAGAACATGCCATAGAAACAGTGGACAAATGAACAGTGGATAAAAAAGATGTACCATTCTTCGCACACAGGAAAGTAAAATTCATAAAACATGATATTCTTAAAAAGATCTCTTGAAAACCTATGTATTGGTCAAACGTATTGATTTTTTCCACTAAAATAACTATGTAAGTGAAAACATTCAGTCTCAGAAAGTATTTCATCATTAATGTCTCTCACTGTTTTTGTTACATAGCATAGTCCAAAAATAACATGCCTGGTAAGAGCGTAGAATACTTTCTTCTTATTTGAGGAATTTTGTAGTTCAGCTGACATATTTGCTGACTTTAGCAAATATTCCATAATTAAGTTAATACATCTCCCTTAACACACTTCTGTTCCTACCATCTGGATTGCTAGGAAATAAACTATAAATACGAACCTAATCATATTTCTAAAGAAGTGACTGGAATTTAAAACTCATTGTCTGAAAGTCCAACACACACCAGGCTGTAAAAAATCCCTGTACATCTTTCTTGATGGCTCCCTTTAGGTAATGGAACGTGCTATAATGTCACCCCTGAGTCTTCTCCAGGTTGAGCAATCCCAACTATATCAGCCTGTCTTCACAGGAGAGGTGGTCTCACCCTTGCTCCAGCCCTCTGATCATCTTGGTGATCCTCCTTTGGACTTGCTTCAGTAGGTCCATGTCCTACATATGTTACAGGCCTGAGACCTGAGTGCAACACTCCAGGCAGGATGTCACAAGAGTGAAAGAAAGGGGGAGAATCACCTCCCTCAACCTGCTGGCCACTCTTCTTTTGATGTAGCCCAAGATATGATTGGCTTTCTGGGTTGCAAGTGCACATTGCTAGTTCATGTCAAGGTTTCCATCCACCAACAATCCCAAGTCCTTCTCCACAGAGTTGCTCTCAATCCATTTTCTTCACAGCCTGTAGTTGTGTTTGGGATTGTCCCAACCCAGTTCAGGACCTTGCACTTGGACCTGTTGAAGCTAAGATGTTCACACAGCCCCACCTCTCAAGCCTGTCAAAGTCCCTCTGGATGGAATCCCTTCCCTCCAGCGTACATATAACTATCAATCATTTGGACACAATGCTAATTGAGACATTACAAATTATCTTAATAGAGAGGTTTGCTACTTAACATATCTTTATGCACTGAAGATCAGTTTCATAATAGTAATGTACTTTTCTATGAACAGTGCTATAGAAATACACAAAAATTAAATGTTCACTTAAAAATGCCATTCAAATACAAACGCACTTTAACAGTAAATGCAAATATATTATGAAGAGACTAACTGAAATATTAGTTAATATTTAAAGTCAAAACTAAAATATGGCTAAGCTTCTGTCTTATTACTTTGACAAGACTAACTTGATAGCAATTTTATATGAATGAGAATTTAAGACATCAAACTTATGCATTATAATTTCAAATATCCATTAAATGTTATTGAAATCTCACAGACAAAACTAAGTAAGCTCTAGTTATAAAGAAAAACTCAGCTAGCTTTTTCTATTCGAAGGGTAATGAAACTGGTTTTATAAAGGTTGATCATTAAGGAGCATACATGCCTAGGATTTTTTTCTCTTTTGTAAAATTCTGCCAGGATATGCTGTATTTTAATAATGCATAAATGATTCTTTCTATGCAATACAAAAAAGGCAACTTCTTGACACTTTCGTTTCACCCTAAATTAACAGAACTGAAGATACTAGAGTGTCTAATAAAAATTCAGCATCTACTTTCACTGTCATATTCCTTACATGCTAATTTGGAGGTCAAGGTAGGTGGATAAAAGTTTTAATATTTTTAGCTGAAGAAAGTTCTATTATGTATTAGGCAGTCAGCTGAGCCTTATTAGAAACAGTGCTGGAAAAATTTCAGAGTGGCTTTGGACTTGAATAAAGATAAGATAGTAGGGAACAGACACTTTTAAAGACACATATTTCTTGTGTAATTCCTGGTTCACAGGAGATGGTTCAGATTTTATAATTAATTCTTTCCTTTAGGAATGAATACATCTTGTGGACATATTTAGTGGCACTAATCTGAATATGTATGGCATTTCAGTGTCTGCCATCTATTTCACCAGCTGACTGTTGATCTCAAATTTGGCATAATGGTGACTTTTTCTGCCCTCATCTCCTCTGACTTTGAAAGAAAACTAGCTTTGGGAACTAGCGAAGGTTAAAATCCAGGCCTGGAATTACACTTTCTTGGCACTGCATTTTATTTTATGCTGCTGATTTTGTTTCCTTTCTTCCTCACCCCAATTACTTAAAAAACAATACTACTTTAAATGTTTGAAACACTAATCTAATGTTTTATGGATATGTTGCTAATCACTGCTATTGACAGAGAAATGTTTGACCAAAATAATAACAAAAAAGAAATCATTTTAGCTGTGTCCTTCTCAACAGTCAATGCACCACTGCTTCACAGACATTTCATGACTATGTTGCCTGACCTGTGAAATTGGTTTTCTACTTAAGCATATGTTAACAAACATTGATTTATTGTGTCTTCTGTACACTAAATGGGTCAGTGGTAATGCACTATGGATTAAATCTTGTGGTGTGGAGGTAACGAGGTGGTGGTACTGTCTTTTTTTTTCCTTTTTTTTTTTAACAGAATTATTATATTAATTCAAGGTTTTGCTGTTTATATTAAGGTATGGTATAATTTCAGTATTAATTGCATGTGAATTTTTCATGCCATAACTACAAATCATAACTAAAAATCATGGTAGATTTTTAATGGAGTACATGAAGATATGAAAATCCTATATAGCTAATAAAAATGACATGAATTAAGAAATTAATTAGTGAGATATGGTTATTAGGTTTATAAGCTGCAAGTCAACTTTGCTTACAATGTCATTTCCTTCATATCATATGAAAAATCTTTGAATTCTATAAATTGTACATTATTCATAGTCTAGATCAATGAGCTGGGATTGTTGGTATCTCTAGAACATAAGAAAGAAAGAATAGCATAATACTCCTACATTATAATTGAGCCCAGATTTCCACTGTCTATAACAAGAACTTGAACTAATCCCCAATATTGACACCTAAATGCAAGTGAATTGAAGTTGAACAAAATTCCACTTCGAAGCCTGATGTTGAATCACAGCATAACTATATTTTTTTATGGTCACTACTGAAAAGAATCACAACTTTCTTTCTGATCCCATATACTGTTGCATGAATAGAATTAATTTTCTTCATAGAAGCTTGCATGGTGAAATATTTTGGATTTGTGATGAAAACAGTGAAAATAGCACACCTATATTAGAGTTTTTCAGGGCAAAGCTTATGCAGAATTGAGTTTTTTGTTTCTCACTGCAACCTCTCAGCAAGGTGGCTGGATGTGCACATGTACCTGGGAGATGACACAGCTGGGACAGCTGAGACAGCTGAGACAGCTGACTCCATCTGGCCGAAGGATAGCTCACACAATGCAGCACCACGCTTAGCACATAAAGCTGGGAGAAGAAGGGAGAAGCAGGATGTTCAGAGTGGTGCAATTTGTCTCCCCAGGTCACTGTCACACCTGATGGAACTCTGCTCTCCTGGAGATGGCTCTACACCTGCCTTCCAATGGGAAGCAGTGTATGAATAATTCCTTAATTTGCTTTGCTTTCTCTTTTGAAATATTTTTATCTCAACCCATGAGTTTTCTCATTTTTACTCTTCTAATTCTCTCCTGCGTCCCATCCAGGGACAGAAAGTGAGAAGTTGTGCAGTGCTTATTTACCACCCAGGGTTAACCCACAACAATGATTGTGATACAATCAATTTGTTTGGGTAGCCAAAGGACTGACAGGAGGTCATTATCTTAATGCAAACATACTCATGACAGATTATATTACATAATGAAGTCTCTATTTTGAAGGAAAGCAAGGATCATGTTGTGTTTGCAGTTAGTGTTACAATGGTTTTATAACTTTTGTAGGAAGAGTCTACCCTTTTTTAAAGGCATGGTGAAACTGACACGTTCTCAAGAAGAAAACAATTGTCATAGAATCATTTTTATTTGCTGCTTGCTTTTATTTTCATACCTTTTCACGTGTAAGACAGGAAAGGATTATTTTTCTCCTCCAGTTTTTGACATATTTTTTTCAAAAATTTGAACTAATTACTTATGATGTCTTCCTCTGCATCATATGCATAGAACCATAGCCTACAATTCATTTACGTTGCTATTCTATTTATATATATATACAAAAATCTTGCCTTTCCAAAGGCAAATAATAAGGACACAGAAAATTCCTGAAAACTTTCCAACATGTTATGATCCTCAATTAGCAAAAGCGAATCCAAAGTTTTCTGTCAGAACATGGTGATTCAAAGAATCTTTGATAGCACTTTTACTGAATTATTTTTAAAAAATTTGGTTTCACAGAATGGGATTTGTTTGCCTAAATATACCTCAATAATTACAGGAGAATATAAGCCACAGAGAAAAACAGGTACTTCCAGAGAGAAAGGGCATAATTTAAATTCTTCTTGTGTAAACTGCTCCCTAGAGGTGCTGATTTCTTTCCATGTTTTTAGAGAGACAAGAATAGTGAGCTCAATGGACAGTCTATGGCTGAGATATCTGTACACAGCCAATTTGTGCTATTTGAGACTACCTCAAATAGCCAAAAAGATCATATATGAATGACAAATATGACAAAGGAGTTAGCTATCTTTATGAACCAGTGGTCATTCCCTGGCATCTCAGTGGGCACTGCACACCTGTGATTTAGGAAGGTGACTCACAGCCCAAGTGTGACCCAGCTCTGGATTCTGAAACCTCAGTAAGGGTGTCTACAATAAGCACACATGAACATCACCAAACAACAAATGGAAACTATTGAATACAGTTAGTAAAGAATGAATAAGCTGCACATATAATGGCATTTATTGGTATCCAAGGTGCATTCAAGTGGTTTATTTCAGCTTGTCATATAACTGATAAATATGTCTATGAGAATTAGAGAGATTAGAGACAATTAGCAATGTGTGATGGAAGTGTTTAAATTACTTGAATCAGGCCATTTTTAAACTTAAAAAAAATCTTGCTACTATTGCATTTATTGACAATGTACTTTATCTTAGTAGTTCTTACTCATTATCAGCCATGATCATTGTTTATTTAAAGTTGCTAGCCCCTAGAATTTCTATACTCCATGGACCATGAATATACAGTCCATGGGTGTACAGTACAGTACAGTACTGATGGGTGTAAATTGGCACTTATAGCTTGTGTTTTGAGGATTTTAGTTGCCCAGAGTGAAGTCGCCAAGCTTGAAAAGTCTTTCACATGGGAAACTTAATCATAGAAAGGCTTGGGTGGAAGGAACCATAAAAATCATCTAGTTCCAGCACTCTGTTATGTGCAATGATAACACAGGAAGGGATTCCACCCACTTGCTCAGGCTGCACAGGGCCCCATCCAACCTGACCTTGGACTTCCAGGGATGGGGCATGAACAACTTCTCAGGGCATCACTACCCTCTGAGTAAATAATATCTTCCTAGCATCTGATCTAAATCTCTCCTCTTTGGTTTGAAGCTTTCCCCCTCATCCTACCACTATCTGCCCATGTAAAATGTTACTTTCCCTCTTTTGTATAAGCCCCTTCAAGTAATGCAAGGTCTCTGATGAGTTCACTCTAGAGCCTTATATTCTCCAGGCTATCTTATTTATAGGGGGTATATATTTTTTATCTTCCCTTTATGACTCATGTATCTGTAGAAGCCCCTCTTACTGTTCTTCACACTTGCCAAATTCATCTTCAGCTCCACCTTAGCATTTCTCATCCTGTGCCTACATGGAATTTCTCTGTTCTTCTCAGGATATAAGACTCTAGTTGCACGGCCTGTGCACTTCCTTCCCACACTTTATTTTGATCAGAAGGAGGTAATACTTTCACCATACCTTAAAAAAAGGGTAGACTCTGCCTATAAAAATAGTAAAATCATCGTAACTGTAACCGCTAACACAACATGTTCCCTGCTTTCCCTCAAAATAGAAACATCACTAGGTATCATAACCTGTCATGAGTAAGCTTGTGTTGATATAATGATACCCTGTCAGACTTTCAAGTTAACTCTAAATGGCAATTAAGCACCACACAGCTGCTCATTCACTCTCCCCAAGTGGAATGGGGGAGAGAATTGGAAGAGTAAAAGTGAGAAAACTTGTGGGTTGAGATTAAGAGAGTTTGACAGATAAAGCAGAAGCAGCAGAGACAACCAAAGCAAAACAAGGAATTAATTCATCGTTTCCCATTGGCAGGCAGGTGTTCAGCCATCTCCAGGAAACCAGGGCTCTGTCACAGTCAAGTTACTTGGGAAGACAAATGGCATCACTCTGAAATTTCCCCTCTTTCATTCCCCCAAATTTATGTGCTGAACGTGATGCCATATGGTATGGAATAACCTTTTCGCCAGTTGGAGTCGTCCGTTCAGGCTGTGTCCCTTCTCAACTTCTAATGTACCCCCAGCCTCCTCACTGGTGGTATGAGGTGAAAAGCAGAAAAGGCCTTAGCTCTGCATAAGCACTGTTCAGTAAGATCGCTGTTATCAGCCCTGTTTTCAGTACAAATCCCAAATGTAGCCCTATACTAGCACCTATGAAGAAACTCCATCCCAGCCCAAACGTGCACACATAGCTGTGCTTGCCTCTGACCTCCCTTGCCTGATTTGCACATGAGGATTGAGAGCTCTGTCATTCTCAGAAAAAATGTCTTAAAAGAGCTGTGAGCTCTCCACTGATTCTAAGTTGTTACACTTTTTACCAAAAACTTACGAGCACTTTCCTTTAATCCGTGATATATTTATATACTTCTAGTACTTTTCAAGAGCTGTACATCTTCTGAGTACTAGTTGAAGGGTATAAGCAGCCATATGTGATCTTTGTGTCTTTTCAGGCAAAATCACAGAGGAGTCATGATTATTTGTGCAGCTACGAAGTTCCAACATTAGGTTTTGAAAAGTTCTGAAGTTACTTTTAAGGGGTTTGTGTATTAACAGCACTGCACAAGGAGAAAAATAGCTGAGAATTGAAAAAACAAACACTGAAGCATCCTCAAGAGACTTTTGTAGTAAGAAGCTTTGCAGAGAGGACTTCCACAGTCATCATAACCTTCAGAAAATACATCCAAATTTAGCTGTGCTTGTATTTAGTGCTACTAAAATGGGCTGGTTTCATCTTTCATATTCTATCTCTTTAGGTGTGCAGGAGGTAGAATTGAAAAGAAAGATGGCAGTAATTCTAGCAGTTGTCTGCTTTTATAAGCATTCATTGCTAAAAGACACTGGCCGCTGCTGAGGTCAGCCGCTGTTCATGCAATGATTGCATTTTGAAAATCCTCCTGAACTGAGGTTGGTCGTGGTGACAGCATGAAAAGGATCCCTCTCAAAAATAAGAAGACTGCGTGCAGGTGTCTCTAGCAGATAGTCCAAAGCTTTCAAGCATGAATAAGCCTTTTGAACTTATGGCCTGAGTGGAAACTGCATCAAGTGTTATGTTACACTTGAGCAAATCTCCTTTCAGTCAAATATGGAGGATTCTGCCCAGCTGCTTTTCCTTGAATTTTTTGTATTGCAATAGCACCCACAATTATGAAAAGGGACTCTTTACCAAGCCCATTAATTAGCAGTCAGGTTACAATTCCAAGAAGAATAGAGATTAATGGTTTTGAAGTTTTTCCTTTTTTTT
>VXBI01006451.1:147407-189659 GCA_013397375.1 Toxostoma redivivum | reverse complement strand
TCTCCAGAACATTTCTAGGAAAATGAATGTTGAAATTTAGAGCCTCCTCAGACTATTACTAAATGTATAGAACCAGATTAATGGATGAATGATAAATAATTAAGCACATAAGGACAAGCCCATTATTAAAAGTCAGTGAAAAAATTGGAATTAAAAATTTGCATTTTCTGAATGTTATTTGTGCAATTCCTGCACAAATGCTATCACAGAGTAAAGAAAAAATTAATGAAAAAATTAAAGTGTTATAAATTATGAAAATTAGTTCCTTCAAAGAACATTTAAATAAAAAAAATTGGCAAAAATTTCTATCTATAAAATAAAGTTTTATTTAAAAGAATATACATAGCTACTATAATTAAAGGGCAGAACTGTTCCTGATAGATTAAAATATATGTAAAGAAATCTACTCATAATTATGAAGATGTTTTTCTGTATAAAGTTTCTTATACCTTATTAATTGCAGCCACAAAGGAACACTGCCAAATTGCAAAAGTGTTTTTTTTTTATTTATTTGGATAAAGGCTACTCTGGTACCAAGCATACAAAGTTTTACTTTAAAAATAGCATATTAAAAGCTGTTCTTACAAAAATACTGCTGGTTCTCTCAAAAAAGTACTGCATACAGCATACTAACTCATCTCTAGTGTGAATATATCCCAGTGAAATCAATGTAGTACTAAGTAGATAAAAACACTTCATGAAGATCAAGCTCTAGTGCCAAGTATGCATATAGGAAATAAAAGTTTTAATGCATGCTTGGCCCTGGCCTTGTAAACACAAAGATATTTAAGCAACTTAGCAAACGTTTCTACTTCTTAGTGAAATACAGTGAGGAGAATCACTCATGTTACATACAGAAGCAGAAATATTTTTAGTTCGTGAGACAAGAACTGGACAGGACTCAGTAGCCTAGGTCTGACACTATGCTAACTTGCAGTCATGGTTCAGCAGCTCAGCTGACATCTCCCATCAGCAAGTTTGGGCTGGAGTGTCTGATCTCTGAATCTTTCTTAATTATACAGCAAGAATACAACACACCGCCTCTGACTTTTTCAATCTTGACACATATGCCTTTTAATGTTCTAATTTTAAATCATAAAACTAAAATAGCCCCTTTGGAGTAGCAAAAAAAAATTGCTTAGTTTTATAAAGGGTTTGTGACAAACCATTAAGATATTTCTACTTTATGGTGATCAAAAAACAGTAATTTAAAATGTCTTCCTGCATCAGTTTCTGTTATTTATTTTTAGATTAATGATAAGATGGATATTTCTGATTCTTCAGTGTATTCTTTTCAGAGGATTTTAAAGGAAACAGGAGGTGAGATGGGGAAAAATATGAACTACTACTATTATATGTTTACAATACTACACCATAAAATAGTAATTGACAAGAACTTCTGCTGTACTAGGTTTCTGACATCAGTTTCACTGAGTCTTTAAATACTATTGAATTATAAGCTATGAAAGTCCTTTATTTGAAAAGCAGTTTCTACAAAAAATAGTTGGAGCATTTTTTTTCTGCATTTGCAAACTAAAATATTTACATTTTCTGTTTTCTGATACATAGAGTGTTATCATTAATTTTTATTTCCAAGACTCCACTTTTTTGTGGACTTTTCTGCTATCAGTGTTGTTCAATATGTTGAAAAGTGAGCAGAGTATCTACTACTGGGTACTGGATAGATATATAGTGGTATTACTGGTGACTGAAGTTTATTCACAAATTTTCCATGAATGCAATTTTGATACTCATGCAGTTTGTTTGCAGAACACATTTTAACCTTAATTTTAAATATGCTGTATATTGCTTAAATGTCAATCAAACTGTGATATATATTCCATGAAACGAGAGCTTCAAAGTCTCCAGCATTAGCAGATGAAGAAGTTTTCTACTATTGCAGTTTTAATTGTCTCTATAATTCCCTAATTCCCTTCTCACCACAGAAAGATTTGAAGGACTTTTCAGACTTACTAATGTATACACAAACAAAATTTATTGACATTTTTGGCATGTAATTATTAGATTTCTAGAGGTCCTTCATCTCTACTGAGATATACAAAATCAAGAAGATAAGTTGTTCTAAGCACCTTCAAGTTTTTTCTTCAGTTCTAAGCTCATATCTATAGAAAAGTAATACATAATATCTGAGCATATAGATATCATGATATTAAAAAACAAAATAAAACAAACCACCCTACTATGTAGTTTATGTACTAAAGGCAATCTTTTCTATTCTAAGATAAAAACTTCTTGAGCAGATGAAGTATTATCTCTGCATTGATAAGTGATTCAAGGAAAAATAATCGTTTTCTGAATCTTTCAGACAGGAATGAGTGACACCAGTTCTTAGGGCATCTGTTTCTCTTGTATGGTCCAGATAGGGTGGGAAATAATAACAAAAAAAACCCAAACAAAAAACAACAACAACAACAAAAAACCCAAACAAAAAAACCAAAACAAAAACAAACAAACAAAAAAACCACAACCCTTTCAACTCCTTCAGCTCATTTGGACTCTTTCCTTGGGCTACTTTGCATTACAAAATAGAGAATTTCTTTTTCCCTATTATTTAAAAAGAGCCTTAATTACACAACATTTTAGTAGTACATCTCAGTGTGATCATTAGTGAATTAAGTAAAATAAGTAAAATTATTCTTATTCCTATCACTCTAATTGGTTTGGAGTGTCATTCATAGTAATGTGAGGGGCTTATTTTTTGTCTTTCTCTGAACTGGAAATAGGAATACAAATCCAAGTCAACAACAATCATCTCATCATACTACAGTAATGATATTATGAAAATAATGCGTGAAGAAAAATTATAACTGAATGAAAATTTACTATACTTAATGCATATTTGTTTAGGGAAATATATCTGTCAGTATGCATATCACAAAAGCATAAAAGAAAACAATCAAGCCATTTCTATACAACAATATATTTTTTTAAAGATAATATGTTTTTTCATATTTCACATGTTTTCATGAACACTTTTCAGATTTTTGGCAGCTAAAAGCTCCTGATTTTTAATGGAAATATTAAAAATTAGTTTAAAAATTTTAAAATTATAGGAATTTTGGTTTTCTTAAAGAGAGGCAAGGTACAAGTATGTTTAAAAAAATATTACTTCAATTTCAGTGTTTAGTTGTCTGGTTTGTTTTTGTTTTGCAAAAACCCTATTGCATGCAGTTTCCTCAGAGGTGTTCCTTTTCTGTTTCCTTGACACTTTGCCTTATAGCTATTCTTTACATAAGCTGCTCTCTTTTTTTGATAGTAATCTTTTCCTTGTTAAACTTCAGAGAGATAAACTCTAGGTAATGTTAAAAGGCATTGCTTCTTATCTTTCCACATTTCATTCTGGATCTAGAAGTGAAACTACTCCATTAAGCCAATGATAAATCCTTCATGCGGAATACATATCCAATTATTTTAACAGCAAAAAAACCCAAAAACCTTTATCCTTACAGAGAGACTAATAAACAACTATCTTCACAAAATTGGTTTATTTATCGCTAACATAGACTGTGATCATGCAAACACCCCAAGATACTATAAATCTATCTCTATGTGTAGATAACATTAATTATAGGCAAAATGTGTATGAGATATTCTACGAAAAGAGTTCATTGAATTCAATAAAATTCCTAATGTCACCTATTTTGCTCACAATTCAGTGGCAGAGATTGTTCTGATTGCCACTGCTGAAAGAGGAGTTTCAGTTTATCATGATACAGAGACCTGTTGGGAACATGGAAGTGATATAATCAGTGCCTCCACTCCACCCTGTTTACCAGAGGCACCCATCTCAGCAAGCTTTTTTTCCAAAAATCTCTTTCCTTATTTCTTTCAGGATGCTACCTCAGCCTTCTTCATTTCTCCCAGTATAACCCTTCTTCTGTTTGTAACAGTTTGGGCAACTTTTACCATCCATGAAGATATTCTTCAGGCAGGATAAACACAGATTCAAAGTATAGAGTAATTTCTTATGTGCTGATACACACAGAGATAACTGAGAAAAATGGTTCACTATGCTAAGCATAATTATGTTCTCCATTCCCAGTATGCACCCAGCGAATCTTTACCAGCTTGGCAGTCATTGCTCAGGTGGTAGAAATTTGAGTGTCTTCTTAAAATGGAGACAATCTCTGCTGCTGCTGCTGCTGCTCTGAAAGAATTCCGTCCCCCATTAGAATTCTGTGCATTTTCACATTTTCACTTCAGTGTTCAGTTTGTGTTTTTTTTTTTTTTTTTTTATTTTAAACCTTGAATTTTTATTTCAACATTTTTGCCTTTACCAGATTTTTTTTTGTCTCGCATAATGTGAATAAAATGCATTGTCTCTGAATTTCCTAAAAGTTTACAGGAATCTAGCATAGCCCTACAGGTCCTTCAGGAGTATTTCTTACAAAACCAGATATCTAGGCCAGAGAAGTACTTAAAAATACAGATAATTTTGATTAAGGCAAGAAATAAATTCCTTCTTTCTTACTTTCATTTACTTCCTTTAAAAAAATAATGATAAAGCCATACTTTCCCAATATTGCAGGAGTATGTCAATTATATTTTCATTCCTCTTTTAGCAAGTTAAGCATGACATTTGCTTGGAGTGCATTTTTAAAAATTGCTTAGTAAAATTACTGAGGGAAATGAAGATGGAAAGCAATATTGGAAAAAGGTAGTGTCAGCAGTATAATAGTGTCTGTTATTCATCAACTCTTGCAAAGATGTGCTGGTATTAAAATAACAGTATTGTTCTCTGGTATCGCTGTAAAATGAGCGAAGTGTACCAAAACCTGAACCACAAAGGTATAAGGCAGGCTGGCTCTCCATCAGCTGCACTTATGTAGAAGACTAATTTGACCTTTCTTTCATGACCCAGCAGCCAATGACATTAGTGACAGTATTGCTAGGACTAGCAAAGAGGAATATGCAATAGCATTATTCTTGTGTAGGGGCCAAGTACACGATTTTTTAAGCAGTGTAGTTTTAAACATAAGCATTGACAAGCCTGAGTTAAAAAAAACAAACAAACAAAAAAAAATAAACCAACAAGAAAAAGCAAAACAAAACAAAACAAAACAAAACCAAAACCAAAACAAAACCCCAATGGGAATATGTCTCTTGAAAAAGAAGTAATATTGATGGAAATATTTTTAAGACTTCAGATCATCAGAGCACATGACTTAATAACCATAAATTTATTCAGGTACATAAACTTGCACCTGCAAAATTTCTGGGTTAAGATCTAGATCTGCTGTGCCGTCAGCACAGAGCTGTGAACAAAACCCACGAGACTGCTATTTACTTCTGCCTACAAACTATCCCCATAACTTTATAAACTTCGTCGATATTAACTGAAATTATACATTCTACTTTCTCTTGAAAATAAGTTTGCTACTGATGTTTCTATTTTGGAATCAGCTGTGATAACAGCAGGGCCTAAGTTGTAAACCTCTTGTTGATCTGTGTTGAAAACTGACATAGAGTTTCAGAGTGGGTGGGGTGTGTGTCTGCCGTAAACATACAAAAATCAGTGAAACTCTGTGTCTGGTCATGGAATGAGGACTGATTTGTCCCACAACTCCTGTCGAGAGTTTGCAGGTTCTTTCTTTGGGGTTTTTGGGAAGTTTTTAATTTTTTTCTAAATATAACTTCATGAATTATATCTTGAGGAGAAGACAAGACTAAGAGAAAGGATGTAATACCTCTTAAATGAAAAAAAGCTAAATCCAAATATTACAAACTGAAAGGAAACTGTGTAAGTTAAAAAAAAGTAACTGATGTAAAAATAAACTTACTAACACAGAGAACTTTACATTCCTTTAAAAAAACAAAATTTCTTTAAGATGTCCAGATTTTAGATAACAAATGAGAGATCATTATCTTAACCAAAGATCCAGTGGCAATTGTCCAGTAAAATTAAAAATTAACAAGAGTTTAAAAAATCAGTTCTTTATAAATATAATTTATATAAATCTCAATTTATATTATCTCAATTTATTTATACCTTAGTATAAAATAAAACACAACCAAGGAAACAAAACAATATACTACCAACTGCTAGCCTGTAAGTACGATGTCTTATAAGCCTTTGTTTTGTTTTCTTTCAACCATTAAAACAAAACCAGATTATAGTGGAATAATTTGAACTTCAAAAAACCCAAACCCAAATACATTTAATATTTCATTCTTCACTTCACAGTAGCAATTTGTTATACTACAGAGTACTGTAATGCAATTCATTCTCCAATCCATGGAGATTAGACTAAAGAATCTACTGCATTTTATACTCCCTTTACTAGTTTTTATTTTTCTTTTACTCAGTTTCTTTGCATTTATTGTTCAAAGGACTTTGCATATAAATATGCACAATACCAGCATGCTTAGTTTAGGTTATATGTAGTGAACTTCACTTACTGTTTTTTTGTCATGTTTCACATTTATTTGTATTTTTAATTGGATGCTTTTACAAATCAAATTAAATGAATAATATTCACTTTTCCCATTTCTTATACAGCTAATATTATATCAGCAGATGAAAAAGTTCATTCACTTATCTTTGAAGATAAAAATATGTTGAATAATTAGCAGAGCAGTTCTTTAATTAAAATATTTTCAATTTTTATAAGTTATGGTTTTGTTCCTAAATATTCAATTAAACTACATTGACTTTGATTAATGTGTCTTAATTTATCTTTTTCTAAAAGATTAAAGCAAATAATTCTGGAGAGAGGTTTCATTAGTAAAAATTCTGAAAAAAATCAGATGTCACCTTCAGTCTTTGGCAGAAAAACTTAGGAATGGAAGAATGAATTCAAAGAAATTTCAAATTGCACAAACTTTAGAAATTCAACGTTAGTTTTGAGATTTTGAAATTTAACATATTGTTAGAAAGGCTTCTTTGAGGATTTTTCTTTTCTGTGAAAACAGTGTCTTAGCTTTCCCTTTAGGGAAACATCATCAACAAATCAGGACAATAGAGGACAAAGTTTCAAGACAGGAAGATTAATGAATTGCTGTAGGCAAACACGCCAGCTAGAACTGGAGCTTTATATCCTATGAACATTGCAAGGAGACAGAAGATGTATCACAAAACTTGTTTCAATAGTTTTGTTTCCAGATTGCATCAAAATCTGAAAATTAACTTTTCTCCTTATACAAGCAGGTGATGAAATAATTAAAAAAAAATCTTACCACTATTACTGGGATCTTACACAAGGACGTAAAGACTTGTAATCTTCCTCCCTTGAGTCTCTCTGTTTGCTCACACTTCTATCCATTCTGGTTGCACCAGAATTTTCTCAGTCTTGAGTGTCACATTATCTATTTTTTGTGTAATTATTTCTGAGTTCTCTTCAGTAAGTAACACTATACAAAGAGATGAAATTTTCAAGATGAGTATAGCAAAGAGCAGAATCAGAACTTTCCATTCCAGCAAATGATACTTGGTCAAAAGGAAATTTTAGTATCCTCTCTCCCTTGCATCCTGGTTGAAAACAAAGCAAAGCAACTGTAAAACTTTAATGATATTTTTTCTAACCTCAGTTAAGCTTGAAGGCAGAATTTTTTTGCATGTGACTATTTAAATTCCTATTTATATTGAAGAAAAAAAATAAAGATTGACCTTTTAGATCAAATTTCAGCCTAAAATCCCAATAGTTTTAGAATTTTATGGATTCTATTTTGATCATTTAGTCTTATGTGCATCACAAAGAAATGCAATTCCTTCAGTCACATCATATATTTCATTCAGGCTAATACAATATGTATTTCCTGGGTCTAAATAAATTTATTTGGATCACACCAAAAAGCTTCCTTTTTCTGCAAGAAGCTGGAACAAAAGGCTTCTCACCTTAAATTTAGAAGATCAAATAGTAACTCACAAAGCTGATGTCTTCCTTTAAATGCTTTTGGCAATGGCTGTTGTTATGGGAATGGCTCAGGAGTCTGTCTGGCAAGAGTAGATGCAGCTGATAAATTTACATTAAATCCACTTATTTGTTTAAACCTTTAGGTCCATTGCATTTAAGCAGGTTTTAAAGCTATTAAAATAAATGAGTAGCAAATGTTTTGGAATGTTGTGCAGATGTTGTGTGACAGGTTGGTGTACTGGGGATATACATACTTCTTTTTCTTTGCACAATATTTAATTTTTAAATATAGATTAAAATCTCAGTGCTTCAGAATACAATAGCAAATTAGATACAGTAAGCTTTATCCATTCTTATTTTATGATAATTCCCTTTTGAAAAATTATATTTATTACAAAAAAAGTTCACATTTAATATAAATGAAAAGGTTGTTAATGAAGCAATAGTAATATGATTAAAAGAACTGGATCTGTCTTCCTTGGTTTATTGTGAGCTATGGTCAATTGAATAAATCCATTCTCATCTGTCAATGAAAAGTTCAGTACATTTAACAAAGCCTCAAAATTCAGCAGTAAGGTAAACCAAACATGAAAATATTAGTTTACCCAAACTTTGCTTTCACATAAGTTAGTTTAGACAATGGAAAACTGGAGAACTGGGCCCAAAACAGCAGTAAAACATTCCCTCTATGAACAATTTCCAACACCAATATGCACTAGTGAAGAAAGATGGATGCAGAAGGAGTGGGGGTAGTTTTTAACACCTTTTCTATAGATGTAGACCACAAGCACTGAATTTACAGGTATGGAGGAAATGGGCTGTTTTGTTTAGTGATTCTAGTTTATTCCTTTAACAGCTAGACCGAAAGTTTAATGTTTATTTCCTCTGATTCTTATGAGACCTTATTGTGAGGCTGCCCTCAGTGTCTGCTTTTATTTTCAGAAGTCAGAAAGATTTACCACCACAAAACATCCAAATAAGGCTCCTTAACGCTCAAATTGTGTTAAAGAGGATATCATTTATTCAGGCCTGAGGTCTCTCAGGGGATACTACTAGCCTTACTTACGTGGATGTGTGATTCTACAAGTGTGCTGCTTATATAGAATTGCTCTGAACATAGTACAGTTTGCCCATTACCATAAACCCCACCCCAAGTTCCCAGAGATTCAGTCCTTTGTTTTATGTATCACGGCGTTCTAGAAACAGATGTTTTCTTATCTTCTCACTTTTTTGCTGGAGGAATAATGTTTACATGCTTTGTTTCTCTGCTAAATATTTACCAGGCACAGTAAAAATTGATTTAACCCTTTTGATATCATTATAGGAGAACATTCCTGCTTTCACTGTGGAATGAGATAACATACTTTTAACTCTCTTTTCTTTGATATTTATAAATATCTTTTAAAATTGAATATTATTGAAAGATTGTTCAACTTCCATAGGATGCTGTAAAAGATTGAGTCTTCATGATAAATTACTTCACTGCAGCCATTTCTTTTGATTATGTAAATTCAGTTATCTGGTAGAATTTTTCTGTTATGAGCACTAGCTGAAAATATTGAACCAAAACGAAGTATATGGGGGCTGAGGGATACTACTGTTTCAATATTCGTCAATTAAGATCCTGTAAATAAGTGTTTACTGAAGAAAATCTGAAATGAAGGTATGAAGGGAAATGTATCACTACCTCTTTAGAGTGCATGAAATATTTTCAGAATGTTATCTTCAGAATGTTGAGTATTTAAACTAACCATAAGGAAAGGAATGGAAAGTTCAGGAAAGGGGAAGGGAAGGGAAGGGAAGGGAAGGGAAGGGAAGGGAAGGGAAGGAGAAATTGCAAATTATGGGTGATGAGAAATTCCTGAACTTAGCAAGGTATAATGAATTGTCATATATTTTTCCCCTTCCATTTTTTCTGTTTGCATAGAAAAAAAAAATAGACCAAGTCAACCCAAAACTTGGAGTGCAAATGAGAATGGCCTTCTGGGTTCTGCTACAGCCCTTCTGGGAACCATACATTGACTCCAGTCCAAATGTCATTAGGATCAGTTGCCATCTGTGAATTAGTGTTAGATCCCAAGACTTTTTCAAGTGCATTTAGTAATTCTGGTTTGAAGTGGAACTGCTAGCAGCTTCAGGAAGGACAGCAAACCTGGTGTGGGGGCTAGCGCCTATCACCATTATCAGGACAGAGTTGACTTCTTTGCACTATCATAAAGTATTATTCAATAATAAATTCTAGCAACAGGGGGCCTGATTTTGCTGGGTTCTGTTTTAATAGATCAGCTCAGAGCACAGCATTTGGACAGGGTTTATCAGTAGCCCTAAGTTATATGCAATTTAAGAAGCCTAGGAGTTTTTCATGCATTTCAATAACAGTTTCATGATTGACAAGATAGTAACAAGGGATTAGGAAGGTACAGTACATTTGTGTATGTATGTATTGTTTGTACATATAAACACAAGAAACATGGAAACATTTAGGTTGGAAAAGACCTGTGAGATTATTGAGTAAACAAACACATATTCACACACTAATCTTTCACTATGACTCAGATTTCTGGGAGCTCTGAGAAGTAACAGTATGCCATAACAAAGAATGTATTAAGATTATTTTGAACTATAAGAAGAAAAACATTCTTTCATTTTCTTTCAGATACTGCATCCTAATGCTACTTTAAAGATAATGAGCTCTGCTGCCAAGGGGTCCAGGCTGAGAAAGTGTATTTTGATGATGGTTCACAGAATGGATATATTAACAAGCTGAAGAAAAAATAACCCCACAAAATCAAACCTTCAGTGGGAAAACCAATTAACCATTATATAAAAATCACAAAATTTAACCACGGGGAGAAGACATCAAGTGAGTTGCCTGCATATGATTGTATAAAACTAACAGAACTGAGATGCTGAATCTCTTTTCTTCAGTATGCAAAATCAACCACTCTTGTTTTCTGTATTGATATAAAGCTAAGTATTACTTATCATTAAAGAAAAATTACATATTTTGCTCTTTGTATTTAGTTTGATAGACTGCTCTTAAAGGCTTGGTTGCACTTTGGATACTTCACTAGGATTTTAGCTATGCCGTTCCTATGAGTCCAAGCTCTTTCCCCACTTCCTGGGTCATGCCCTGATCACAGCACACTGCAGCTCTCATCTGACCCATGTGTCTGGGCTCAGTGGGTGCTGTCCTCTTGGCTCATCCCAGTGATCCAGCGACCATGTCTGACCCTGCTACCCCTCACTGGGTTTGTTCCTGGCCTTGGTCCTTGCCCATCCTCAGGGAGGTGCTCAGTGCCTGGACTGGGTGTCCTGCTGTCACTGGTGTCCCTGCTTCTGAGAGAGTGAGATGGGCCCTGCCTGCTCCTTCTGTCCCAGGAAGCCCAAAGGAAGATCCCTTGTTTCCCAACACCATGGTCCCATGGAGCCACAGACCCCCATTGTACCCAGGCATTTTTGTCTTCCTTTGTATTCTGGTCAGGAATTTTTTATGGTTTGTGAGCAACGATGAACTTTGGGGGACACAGTCACAGCCTGTCACTCATCTGGACCAAATAACAAATAAAGATATAATAGCAGTGTTTAAATCACAACTGCTATGTCTGGTGCAATTTTTTTCCAATTTTCTTAAATAAGTGTAAGTTATCACAAAAACAGAAGTATGTGAAGCAAAAGATTCAAGATTGAAGAAAAATAAAAATCAGAACAGACCCATAGCTTGAGGTTGACTATAGTGGTAGAATCCTGTACTCTGGGTTAAATCAAGTACTTAGAAAAATTATTTCTCAGTATTTAATTTAAATTTATTGTAAATTTATTGTAAATGTATTGTATAAATAAAAACTTACTGTCAATAAAGATTAAGTATATTTAATCTTATTGTATATTCAGCATTTTGGTCATAGTAATGTACCAGTTATAAAGTATAGTTTGCAACATACATGTAACATTAAATCAATATTTAATAATAAACTCTATGTAGTAATAATTTTTAAATAATTAAACTTATGGAAGTGCCTTATGTTTGGTACCGACACTTGGTGATCTCATGTTGCTCTTTTCATTCATCTTCCAAGAAAACAAAACAACCCAAACCACTTTCATTATAAAAAAAAAGTACAATTTTCTGTAACTCTGTATGGTTTAGTCACCTGAGATCTAGATTTTTTATTTTTAAATTTGTGATCAAGTCAAATATTATTTCATTGTAAAACTATATTCTCTACAGATAAAATACAGCTGTAGTCCCTTAAATGCCTCAGGTTCAAAAAGTATGAGACTCGTGCTCATAGTTGCAGGCGTCTTTTAACTTATGCTTAGCCCCATCAATTTATTTTCCAGCACAACAATATTATTTTAAAGAGACATGTAATTGTGTTGCATTTTGAAAGCATTGTAAATTATGCACAAATCAACAAAGCTGTTATGTGACACTGCAGAAGGTACAACTAATGAAAATGTAATCACCAGACCTTAACATTTTAGCTGAAGTTCTAATTTAATAATGCAGTTTCATATTCCCAAGAGCTTTCTTACATTTATTTATCTTGCCAATTTCCATTATCTAATCCAAACTAATTGTGTTGATTCTCCTAAATTATACTAATAACATCCTGGAAAGGTCTACGGTTTCAAAAGGTTTGTGACGATGTACACATATACATCACATTAATATGTCCATGCTGTAGTTTTATTCATTAACAAAGGTTTTTAGAATTTATAATTTAACCTTGCTGATGAACTATTCTGTGACCAGGTCACAGATTCAATTGGTTTTCTTACCTCCATAAAACAAAGACTGCATCAAGAACACTGCGTTCTCTTCACTTTAGAAGAAGAATCATATTGCTCATTTACAATACGATTTTCCATCTCTTGACGTCCCAATCTAAAATATCAGTTCAGCTTGAAACTTAAGATGATTTTACACTCATAAAATCAGTGGCAAGGATCTATAATTATTAGTAAAATATTTCATAAATATTGCAAGACTTGACCTTAACTGCTGAAGTTATTCACTGACAGAATCTCTTCTTCGTGCAACTCCCTCCCACTGCCTGTTGGAGAGAGGAGGGAGGTAAAAGTGAGCAGTCAGTGAGAGGGGCTGACTCTAGTCTGCCCTTATTACACAGAGAACTCTGGTTTGAGCCCCCTTTACCCTCCATATTTCTCTTGAGCATTCAGAAATGTTAACATCTCTAAGCTCTCTTGTTACTACTTTTGATTCTAACCTGAAAACTCCCAACCAAACAACCAAGTACCACACAATCACTCATTCCACACCAATGGGATCAGCAAGAGAATAGGAAGGGTACAAAGTACAGAACGCATGGGTTAAGATGACAGTGTAAGAGGGAAAGCAAGTGGCCTGCACAAATGCAAAGCAAAACAAGAAATCAATTCACTGCTTTTCATGGATAGGCAAGTGTCCAGCCATCTCCAGTAGAGCAGGGCACCAAGCATGTAACAATTACTTAGGAAGACAAACACCATCACTCCAAGCAGCCTTCACTTTTCCCTTTTCCCCTCCACTTTATATACTGAGCATGATGTCATATGGTCTGGAATATCCTTTTTGTCAGTCTGAGTCACCTATTCTGAATGTTTCTCCTTCCAATTTCCCATGCACTCCCAACTTCTTTGAGAGATAGCAGTACAAGCAGAAAAGGCCTTGGCTCTGTGTAAGCCCCACTTACCAATAACAGGAAACATCTCTCTATTATCAGCCTGTACTCAGCACAAAGCCAAAACACAACCCCATACCAGCCTCTGTGATGAAAATAAATTCTACCCCAGCCAAAACCAACACAGAAGGAAATGCACAGCCACTGGAAGCATGGACAGAGAACCTGGGAGGAGTACAGGAATACTGTTATTATGTGTAGGGATGAGGAGATGGAATTTAAGGCACGGAGGTAATGGGACTTGGTAAGGGATGTGAAAAATAGCAAGACAGGATTCTATGTATACATAGGTTAGAAAAGAGGTACACCTTCATCAGTTTTGCAGATAAGACCTTGCTGACTGGTGCAGGTGACACAACAGAAGGAAGAGAAGGCATCGAGAGGACCTTGGAAAAGCTCAAGAATTGGGTGCATGAGGACCTCATGAAGTTCAACAAGTCCAAGTGCAAGGTGCTGCACCTCGGTGAAGGCAATCCCAGACATGAGTACAGATTGCAAAAAGAGCTTACTGGGAGCAGCCTTGCAAAGAAGGACTTGGATGTTCTCAGGTAGAGAAAGCTGGGTGTGTGACCCCACAGTGCATGCTGGCAGCCCAGAAGGCTGAGCAAATCCTGGGCTCCATAAAAAGAGGGGAAGCCAGCAGGTCAAGGGAAGTGATTCTCCCCCTCTATTTTGCCCTTGTGAGACTCCTCCTGAAATGCTGCATCCAGCTCTAGGGCTCTCAGCATGAGAAAAATATGAACCTCTTCGAGCATTTCCAGAAGAGGACCACAGAGATGATATGTAGGCTGAAGCACCTCTCCTGAGAGGCAGACAGACTGAGAGAGCTGCAGTTTTTCAGCCTGGAGAAAAAAAAAAAAAACTCCAGGAAGACTTAATAATGTCCTTCCAGTACTTAAAGGGGGCCTATAAATAAGAGGGGATCAATTTTTTACACAGACAGATAAAGATAGGGGGGAAGGGGTTTAAACTTCAAGAGATTTAGATGAGATGTTAGGAAAAAGGTCTTTACTCAGAGAGTAGAGAGGCACTGGTACAGATTGCACAGGGAAGTTGTGGATGCCCCTCCCTGGCAATATTTAATTCATGTTGCACAGGGCCCTGAGTAACCTGTGCTAATGGGTAGCATCCCTGCCCATGGCAGGGGGCTTGGAAGAATGAGATTTTCATAGTCCCTTCCAACCCAAACCTTTCTGTGGTTTTTTAAATAATGCATAAAACAAAAATTTAATTTGATAAAAGAACTGCTGCAGAGAATAAACACAAATAATCCCATAGTAATAAAATAGCAATATTTATTCAAGTACATTGACATATTTTCTCTCTAGTTCTAAGCAGTAAGTTTCATTCTTTATATGTTATATTGCTAGTCCCTTTTCCCCATGCTGCAACATCCTCATTCACTCTCTGTTACATAGAGATGAAAAATCCAAATAAGCCATCACATCATTTTCTAACTTCTAAGGAAACTTCCTTCCCATCTATCTTTGATTATACACTAGTTAGAATCTTAATCAGTGTAGAATAAGAAGATTTTCATAAATATTTTCTGTACCTTGAAGAGGATATCCAACCACCACCCCAAGCTGCATCACATACAGTTCACCACCCCAACAGTATCTACTAAGTCACCAGAATGACAAGAACTTTTTAGAGTACAAACAAAGCCCCCAGATCTTTTTGCCTGGCACAAATACTAAATACCTCTGTTCCTGTTAGGCACCTCTGCCGCTGCTTATATCTATGTGATTCCCTTGTGGCCCTGGGGAAGACAACACCAGGGCAGATAAACACATTTCAGCCTGTGAAGTTTCCCATTATGGAGCAGGTAAATGTCTCCTGAAGGGACTCTGTCCTGCAGAGAATGCATGCTGGAGAAGATTTTCCTGATGAGCATTGCAGCACACGTGGAGGAAGGAGCTGAAGACATAGTTATGGCTTGACTACAGCCCCACCCCCAGTCTCCACTTCCATCTGCTGCCTGGGATGAGAGGAGGTGGAGGAATTAGGAATGAAGGAGTAAAGTTGACCCTAAAAAAAAGGGAGGGGGGAGTGGCATAATTTCAGTCTGTATTTCTCACCATTTTAATCTATTTTAATTGGCAATAAAAAAAAATCTCCAAATCCAGTCTGTGTTACCTGTGACAGTTGGTAAGTGGTCTCCTTGTCTTTGTCTCAACCCATGGGCATTTACATCTATTTTCTCCCCTGTGTCCTGTCAGGGAGGGGGAATGAGAGGGCAGGTAAATGAGATCTGGGAGCTGGCCAACCCAGCACAGCAGTATATCAAAGGTTGTGCTGCTAGAAGTCACAGCAAAAACCAAAGGTCTTTAGAACTCTTAAATGATTAGTAACTACTGTTAGTATTTTGGAAATGGTTAATTTTCTAAAGTGACGCTTTCTGAATCCCTGTTATTTTCCTGAGCTTCCTCTATACAGAAGTAGAGCCCCTCAAATTGATATTTACTACTTGAAATAGGTTAAAGAAGTTGCTTATGTATGTGTCCTCCTTGAAACATAAACTGGGGTTTGAAAGAGACTTAAACTTTTTCAACAGATCAGAGAATGAACAAGGAGACCACAGAGTTACTTAACAGATAGGGTAAGGAGCCCACATAGAGATACACAAACCACAGTCAGCCCACAAAATCCATCTGACAAGCAAAAAGAGACAAGATTCAAAATATTTAAGAACTTGATGTAAATAAATCTTCTATAGCTAAGTTAATTGGAACAAAAACTAATGGATGCAACAAAAGCAATCTATAGAGGAAAACCTTTTGATTTTGACAGGCTATTTAATAATTTTCTAGTACATGAGTCCCTGAACATCCTATATTCCAGTTACATGTTTATGATAAGAAATAAAATACTCATAAACATATCAGATCATTCTTTGATCTATTGAAAGAGTTGTAAGCTCTTTCAAAACCCAGTTTAAGTTTCAAGGAGATCATATATATTAAATACACACTGTGTTATAAGACAGTTTTATTTAGGATTCCTTAATACAGCAAGGTATCAAAAATGAGAGGAAAAAGCTCGTGAAGGAGGAAAATAGATCTATGAGTGCATCCCTGCAAATAAACTTTATACACAAATGGGGTTTCTTTGTCTGAAGACTGCTGACATTGGATGGCTCATGTTCTAACAGCAAAACTCTCCTTTCTCCCTTCAACTAGTGGCAAAATACATTCTGCGTACCAGGTTTTGTCCTCTGCTATTTCCTGAACAGTATTTGAGTTTTGTTTAGGACAGTACTAGCTGGTGCAGGCTGAAACCATAAAGTCCATGTCAATAAGTGAATAGTAAGGGCAGTTGTGAGCCAGTGCTCAAGCTTGAATCTTGACAAAGCTTTATTTACTTGCAAAGGCACAGCACGCCATGCTTTCTGTAAAATCAAAGTCTCTTTTCCAGGCTGAACAAATCTCTATCCCTCACTCTCTCTTCACAGATCAAGAGCTGCAGCCCTTTAATCAATTCAGTACTGAGAGTACTTCTACAGCTTCTGTTTGTATAAAGAAAACAAACAAAAAGCCAGCTAAAGAGCGGACCGATATTTGCAAACATTCATAAAATTCTGTATTAGCTAAGATTATGCTCCCTTGGGTTAACCATGTTAGCAGCTTTTCAGGAAATAGAATTAAATTGTACTTACACCATTATAGAACTACAGCCTACTATGATAAAATAATGATTTTTTTTTTTTTCTGTTTCACCCTGATGTTTCTTAGGATAAACTTAGTTTTGTTTGTTTCAGAGTTTGGTTTTGAGGTTTGTTTCTTTTTGTTGTTGTTTTTTTTTTGTTATTTGAGTTTGTTTTGTTTTGTTTTTTGTTTTGTTTTGTTTGTTTGTTTGGTCTTTGGGGGGTTGTTTTTTTATATTTTTTTGTATTTTTTGTGGGTTTTTTTTTTTTTGTGATTTGCTGAAAAGTGTTAATAGAGATAAGGTGAGTAGTTGCAGGTGCAAAAATATGAAAACTGGCAGAAGATACACTATCTAAGAAAGGATTCTTTAGTCTTCCTTCAGTATTCCAGACAAGATGTTGAGACTGGCAATTAGTGATTTCTTAGTCATAAAACAGGTCCAGTGCTGTTCTTTATTTAACAGAATCATCTTATTACAGAATGGGTCTGAACAATGGGAAATCATATTTTTAAGACCGTTATTACTGGTTGAAATGTAAATAGTCTACATTTCTATACCACAGCATTACATCTAGATAGAGTTATCATGAACTAGAGAAATTGGGTTGAGAATTAGTGAATAAAAGCAAATCTGCACGACTTGAAGTTCTTTTTTTTTTCCCCACCCACTTGATCTGGCAGTCTGTCAGTCAGATATTTTTTCCTCTTGATATATATCTTGATATAGATTTCCCATACTCTTCATACTTCAATTCTTTAGACTCTGAAGCAATTTCTGACTGAAAGATGCAAAGAAATTAAGTACCATTTCCAATCTCAAAATCCTATTTTATATAAAGATTTAGCCAATGGTATGTTTGATTTGGTAAAGTGTTTGGAGAGGAGGAGAAAACTCGTCATTTCATATAACTTGCTCAGGTTTGGGTTTTTTTAGCATAAGGGGTGGTTTGTTTATTTGTTTGTTTTTGTATGTTTACATCCTCATTATTTCCCTAATTTTGAATAGATTTTTCATTTTTCTTTCTTGCAACCCAGTATTTCAGTATTTGAAATCTGTTTACCTATTCTATCCGGTTTTGAGTCAGCTAATAGATCTAGATTGCAGTATTTGGCCCCAGATGGCTTAAATTAACCTACCTATCTTAAAAGTAGTGAATATTAAATTTATTGAATTGTTTTTCATTATCACTTTCCTATAATTATCATAAATTACCATTATCTTGCTACTTCTGTAAAAGAGAATTTAAAAAGTCTTTATAAATACATAAGCAACAAAATCCATTATTGGATGCAGAGGGGGTATGTGAGATATGTGAGAGGATGAAGGGTGGCAAAGAATGAGGGAAAGGCTGAGGTGCTAAATACTTTCTTTATCTCAGTCTTTAATAGCAAGATCATTTCTTCCCTGGGTACCCAGCCCCCTGAGCTGAAAGAAAACGACTGGAAGCAGAATGAAGCTCCTGCAATTCAAGAAGAAATGGTCGATTGCACATTGTAGCATTTAGGGACATACAAGTCTATGGAACTGTAAGGGATCCACCTGAGAGTACTGAGGGAGCTAGTAGAAGTGCTCACTGAGCTGATTTCAGAGAGTCACAGAAACACAGAATGGGTCAGGTTGGAAAGTACCACAGTGGGTATTTGGTCTGACCTCTTTGCTCTAGCCATCATAGAGCACGTGGCACAGGACTGCATCCAGACAGTTCTTGAATCTCTCCAGTGAGGGAGATTCCACAATTTCTCTGATCAGTCTGTTCCAGAGGGTGGTCATTCACACAGTGAAGAAGTTCTTCCTCGTATTCAAATGGAACTTCCTATGCATCAGTCTCTTCCCACTGCCTCTTGTCCTATTGCTTGGCAGCACTCCATCTTCTTGGCATTCTCCAGATCCTTATAGACAATGATGAGATCCCCTCTCAGTCACCTCTTCATGAGGCTGAACAGTCCAGCTCTCTCAGCCTTTCCTCATAAGAGAGATGCTTGTGTCCCTTAATCATCTTTATAGCACTCTGCTGGTACTGCTTCAGAAGCTCTGTATCTCTCTGATACTGAGGAGCCCAGAACTGGACCCAGCACTTCAGATGTGGTCTCACAGGCCTAAGTAGGGGGGCAGAATCACCTCCCTCAGCCCGCTGGCTATGCTCTTCCTAATGCAGCTCAGGGTCCCATTGTCTCTGTTGGTACCAAGGACACAGACAGCGAGGACACTAAGGTCCTTCTCCACAGAGCTGCTTCCCAGGTCAATCCCTAGCCTTTGCTGGTGCATGGGATTATTCTTCTCCAGGTGCAGGACTCTGCATTTGCCTTTGTTGAACTTCAGACTGTTCATCTCTCCAAACTGCTGAAGTCCCTCTGAAGGACTGCACAGCCATCTGGGGTATTGGCCACTGCTCCCAGCTTTGTGTTGTCAGTGAACTTGCTGAGGAGGAATTTAAACCCTTCATCCAAGTCACTGGTAACTAAGTTAAACAATACTAGGCCCAGTATTGAAGTCTTAGTGATCCTATTTATGACAGGCCTTGGAATAGACCCTGTGATTATGACCTTCTAGAATGTGCTGTTCAGCCAGCTCACAATCCACCTCACTGGCCACTCAGCCAGTCTGCACTTCCAGAATAAATGCTTTCAATCATTTATTAACAGTCGTAGCTTAATAGGAAGGTCCAAATGAGTAGAAGTTGGTAAACCTGGTGCTCATTACCACCACCAAGAAAGATATAGGGAACTACAGAGCTGTCAGCCTGACCTTGGTGCTAGGAATGTCATAGAGCTGATCATCTTTTGTGCCATCATGCAGTACTTACAGTACAAACAGGGAATTGAGCCCAGTTGGATTTATGAAGGGAAGGTTCTGCTTGATCAACCTGATCTCCTTCTATGAAAAATTGACCTGCTTTATGAATGAGGGAAAGGATGTGGATGTTGCTAACCTGAAAATTTGTAAAGCCTTTGACACCATTTCCCATGGCACCCTCCTAGAGAAACTGGCTACTCACAGCTTGGACAGGTGTGCCCTTGACTGGGTGAAAAACTGGCTGGATGTCCAAGCTGGACTAGTGATGGTGAATGGAGTTACATTCAGCTGGTGACCAGTCACAAGTGTTCACTCAGTATTGGGGCCAGTCCTGTTTAATAACTTTATCAATGATTTGGACAAAAGGATTCCAATCTAGATCCCTTTAGACAGGATGGATCAATGGACTGAGAACAGCTGCAGGGTGCTCAACAAGCTGAGGTGCACTTGGTCCTGCACTTGGTCTCAACAAACCCATGCAATGCTGCAGTGCATGACTGTGTATTGCCCAAGTCCTGCTACTTGTATATGGCACAGGAGTACTGACATAGTACATAGTAATATCAAATTGAAAAAGATTTGCTTTGATGTATATCCAGGGGACCTATTTTGCCCTCAAAACTGAAACAATCTCTTGGTGAATTTATATTTCTGTAACCTGTATTTTGAAAACTCATATCTTCAGAATCATATCTTCCAGAGACTGAAAACCGCTGTTGCAACAAACTAAACTTACATATTATGCAGTGACAGCAAAAAAGTTATGTTTGAAAGATCTTAAAAGTTCAGCTATGGCTAGATAAACCTCAAGAAAAAAAAAAAAAGGAAAAAGGAAAAGAACAATTTGAAGATTCTGAAGGGGGAGTAATGTTTCAGAATTTATTCTAATTCATAGTTGAAAGTGGTTGAAGTGTTATATTTTAAGAACAGATATTAATACTTAACTAGAAAAATAACAGATTTACTAATAACATTCTTATTGAAGAATATGTTACACCATTCATCCACTTTTGCTATATCTGTGTGGTAAATTTAAGAAAAAAATAACTCTATCTCTGCTTTCAGTATATTATCTTTTGTCATTCATTATAACTAATGTATTTTGATCAAAGTTGTCTTTATTTAAAAATCACTGATTGAGTAAATACTTCATTTTGAAATTTAATTAGAATTTCTGTAGTACTGCATTCTGTTCACACCAGCACCAACTATTAAGTTCATGTTGCCCAGTTTCATACTTTTGGGACTTGAAAACTTCCCAGGACAGAGAATTACAACTCCTCAAGGCAACCTGCTCCATGGCTCAACGATTTCTTTTGTGGATTTTTTTTTTTTTTTTACTAATATCAGGCCAGAACTTCTCATGTTTCACGTTATGACCATTTTTTTTTTCATCTGGTGCTCTATTCAATTGTAATGTAAAAATAAATTATAATGATGGAAGTTAAAGGGGGTCAGAAATGCCTGTGGTAGCTGAGAAAGGATTTTAGTACTTATAAAAATGGAAACTAATATCAGAGATGAGTTAATAAACCTAATGATGTAAAAGTAACCATGTCTACTGCGATCTTTTAAAATTTAGCAAATAACTCATGAAGTAGTTTAACTGTATAAGTATAAAATCATATGATATCCATAGTATATATTTAGCAGATCACACCCTGTTACTCAGTTGCATTTATTAAAATGTCAGTAAAATAAATCATTAGACTAATGTTCATTAATGATTAAGCAAAAAAAAAAAAAATTAGCCCAGCAGGTGACCAGTTTATCTCCTTAAATTGAAATCAGCTTAATTTCTGTCTTAAGCATTCTATGCTCTTAGATTATAAATTGAATTTCAACTGAGTATACCAAAATTAAGTTTCATTACTGCATCTTAATAGCTGTAGTCTATATTTGATCTCTACACAAAAAAAGAGAAAATTCTATACATAGAATAGTCATGACTTGAGCTGACTGAATATATAATAGAGTTGAGACTTCATATTTATTAGGGAAGGACAAAATTAAATAAAACTATCTGCAAAACTTTCTGGATTATACAAAATAGCTATAAATATAATTTAAATATTAATTTGCAAGAAGGAAGAGAAGTGAGCAAATAATCTTTCTCAAAATGTTGTCCTGGTAGCAGAAAGCTTCCCCCCTCTCTCTGCAGCATTAAGCACCTGCAGAACACAATTAGGAACTGTGGTTGTCAGGCCCAGAAAAACCTTTTGCGAGGATTTTTCCAGTCCAATTTTCTCAGGCTTAGCTAGGGATAGTTCCCAAAGCTAGCTGCTTTTCTCTAATGTAAACGTATGAGAAGAATTAAAACCAAAGATAAACACCTGCTGGATACATGAGAAAAGCCTGGGAAAGAGGTGTTACCTTCTCAGGACCAATCAGCTGTATTGTGTCCCTGGAGTAGCTAGTCACTGTACTTAAGCAAGGTGTGTTAGAATAAAGTTGTCTCCTTTCTATCTTGAGAGAGACCATGTGGCTGTGTGTCTTATTTCTGCCACTCCAAGGGTTAATTCCCTAACACACAGCCACAAGGAACTGCGGGCATAACTCATGCCTTATATTAGCACTATCCCTTTTCTCACTAATCCTGAAAACTAACCTAATCAGAGTATGGAAAATCTGAAAATATGGCAAAGGTGTCTCTGTTCATGCTTGTAACTGTCATTAGTATCTGTTGCAGTTTTTAGATGCTGATGGGTGTTGTTCCAGGAAAAGTTCTTACCAGCTATGTTTTACTGCAGAGTAGAGATTATTGAGGAGCATTTATACACCTACAGAGACAGGTGGTTAGAGGACAATTGCCATTTCTCACATCTGTGTTGACTATAGAGTTCGCAGTAAATTGCTACCCTAAAATGAGCCTTTCAGAGTCAGAGCTGATGATTTTTTGCATCCTTACATAACATCAATTCTGCCTGTAAAGAGATAATTGTTACTGTCTCATCTTTTGTAGAGTAAAAGCCTAGAACTTCAAGAGCCTGTATTCTAATTGCAAATGTAATTTTGGAGTATGGTAACTTGTGCAAAAAAACCCACAATTTCTGACAGTTCTACTTGGATATAGCATGAGAATAGCCACTGATTTACAGTTGTAACTAATATAACTGGATTGTTTGTGGAAGGGGTTTTGTTGTGTGTTTCAGCAGCATAGAAATTGATTATTTCAGTCCTGTAGATGACTTCTAGATGCCCCAGTTTCTTAGCTGCTTACTCATTCAAGAGTGAGCTATTTATGCTGTACCAGTCATTTGTAGCTGCACTTTGAGATTAATAAGTTAAAGGATATCAATTCCAAATTGTCAGTAAGAAGAAGATTTAAGATTACTTGAATTTTTCAGAGAATTCTTGTTTTCTGTATTTGTGCATTAAATGGATAGTCAAAAATGCCCTACAAGTAGTTCTTTTTTCCCCTCCCATTGCTGTCTTTTGCTTCTATGACATACCAGCGATCAGGGTTAATTTAGTTTAATTTACTTCTTTGTTCATTGTAGTATAGTTAAAGAGTGTGGGTCTTAAATCATCAAGTTTTAAGCCAGTGTCACCAGAGGTCATTTTAACCAATGCTTGAGAGCGGAGTAAAAGCTATATTCAAATATATTCTTTAATCTTTAATTATTTTTTTATATATATCATATTTTGTTAAAAATTACACAAATGTCTCTCCCCCATGGATTTGTATGTTTAACTTTAACAGGTAGGAACCATAAGATATTCCACAAAGTGTGTATTTGAGAATACAGGGAGAAAGCGTTTTCAGGTTGCAAGATGACTGGAAGGGAATTCAAAATTCCTTGGTTTTAAGAAAATACCTTTTAATTCTCACCTGAGAATATTTGGAAAGAAATAATATCTATCTCCAGGCTAATATTTTTATTCTCTAACTAGAAAAGATTTTTCTGTGTTGTGAATGCAATCTGGTGTACCCGTGCAAAAGTAAATTCTTTGTCTAATTCTTTTGTGTGCTTCTGTTATCTTTAGCTGACAGCTCTTTTTCTGCAGAATTGCTTTCATCACTGCCAGTAGAGGGAGCACAGACCATTGGATTTTACTAGACAAAATAAATGAATGTAACAGCTGTATTTTATATTCTAAATACATTTTTATTTCATTAATTAGCAAAGAATAGTTAATTAATATTAAACAGTCAAGATTTTAAAGCTATTCAGTTATTATGGTCATTCTGAAAATACTAGTGTGACGCTTTTATGAAATTTTAAGGTGAAATGCCTGCAAGTAACTCTTCTATATGGGAAAAAAAAATACTGCCTGACATTAGTAATCTGATGTAGTTCTTATGAGGAGTCCTTTAAAATCAATTTGAACATAATCCAGAATCAGGCTTTACCTACTTAACCTTTAAAATATGCAATAATTTTACTTGAAGAGGATAACCAGAATAAAGAGAAATTTAGTTTTGTAATTAATATTTCATATAGTAGTTTTCCTATTTTTTTTTGCAGTGAAAATATATTTTTTGTTTTAACATGTCGAATTTATATTTTTGTGGGAATCAGAATTTTTGAGTAGTTTAGAAATTGGTTCTTAAATTAAAATATATTTGAAAATAACATCATCTTTTTTCTTCTCTATTTTCATAGTTTGTATTGCAATGAACTTTTATCACTCCTTTGCATTACAAGCTGTCAAACAGCAGGGTGTCTTATTTCATTGGCTCTTAGACAGCTTCATTTTATGTTTTGATTTTTTCTATATGTTCTTGCTCCATCAAGCTTTAATCTTTCAGTCAGGCAAATATTCCAAACACAATAGTTTTTGTAGGAATTACAGCTACTTGTAATTTCTCAAGACATATAATTTCTGTAATGTTTAATATTTTCTAGCATTATAGCAATAGACCAATGCAGGTTATTTGATTGCTGGTGGATTTTTTTTGACTAGTAATTAATCAATGCCAACCCCCTGAATAGTCGATAACAGTTATGTTAGGTATGATTCCAACTCCCAAGTCATCCTCTCCCTGTTAAAAGCTAATGGCAATCAATCATAGATTATGGTTTAATTTCACATGAAGGAGCTGTTTGGTCATTGTTTGATGCTTATATTTGGTTGTTTGGTGGGTTTTTTTTGTAAATATGGGCCATAAAGCATACACATATATTAATTTCAAAGTAATTAGCTTATCAAGAAACATTTAATAGGCAATAATTATGAGATTTTAAAGGTAAATAATTTGAAAATTGGTCTTCTGGGGATTCCCAGCATAGCCAAATATTATTTGCTTCTACTCTATTTCTTTCAAAGAAACCTGTTTTCTTCTGTTTCTTTCTTGTTAAAAAATAACCCCCAACACAAACACCATGTGTAGATTTTTTTCTGGTATCTATCGACACTGATATACACTTTTATATATGTCTCTATACTTTTATTTCTATATACCACTTATAAAAGTAGTTTTTACTGTATCTTCTGGGTCAAACTTTAGATTAGGACACAAAACTAAACCTCTTGTTTATACTTGTTTAAAACCAAAGGATGATGTTGTCATAGCTGAAGGTTTTAACTCTCAACATTGTTATTGCTCCTGATGCCCAAAAACTCACCTAATTCTTTTTTAAAGTCTGGCTGCCACCTGTTAATTTGTATCTTTTTTTTGCTTTTGTCTATAAGAGTAGGAAATGGTATCTAAGCAGAGACCAACACTCAACTTCTCCTATTTCTGTCCCAGCTTATTTTTCCAGAAAAATACAATGAAAGCATTGGCATTTGTTTCTTAAAAAAAAAAAAAAATCTCTAATATTTCTAGGGGTCTGTGGATTTGTTTTCTGCCCTGTGGACATCCACTGAATTGTGAGCTTGAGCACTCACAGAGGGCACACCATAATTAAAATCCTAGCTTTGAAATTTTCTCAGTGTGGGAAAATGATCCTTTCACCTTCTAGGGCCAGCCTTCCCCATAATGTCTGACTATGATTTCAATGCATTCCACTGGTTTTAAGCTGTATTTTGAAATGTTGTTGAAGATTAAAACCCAGAATATCTATATATCTATGAAGATATGTGTGCAGTTATAAGTATTTAAAAGTGAGTACTACAGCTGCAAGTTATTTTAAATGTTCTTCTATTTTCTTTAGAAGTATTCTGATGTTACATAAACAGATATAGCTATAGAGACTTATATTCCCAAGATAACTTTCATCATAGACACTTAAAGAACTGAAGCAATTAGTGATCTAATACTATATATTATAATGTCTGAATGCATTTAGTTAAAAAATGTTTCATTTAAAACAGCCATGGAAAATTGGTGTCTCATTTATATATATTCCCAAAAAAATAGTTTTATAGTTTTCTTTTTTATTTTTTTTATTATTATTTTAGAAGATTAAAGATGTCTGAGTGAAAGTTTTTTTTTTCTATCCAAAGCAAAATATTTTTCCTACTGTAAATACTTGTAAGAAAAGATAAAACTCCTTAGTTCACATATCTGAAATGATAAGAGATAATCCTTTTCCCTCAAAGCTGAAAATTGGGCAGAGGGGGAATAAAAAAACCTCAAAAACCAAGTAATCCAAGTGGGAAAGCAATATAAAGCATTATCCCCATTTTTCTGATGAAGAACTGGAGCATGGTTTTCAATTAGTTTGTGTACTGAGAGGTCTAAAAGATGAAATAAGGTTGACATTGGAGAGACTGAGGGAAATTTCTTTATGTGTTTTTCTGGAGTGGAAATGATACTCTGAGGATACAGACAAATGCTTGTAAAAACGCAGCAGCAGATTTCTCATTCTGTTTTCCTNCATAGCCAAATATTATTTGCTTCTACTCTATTTCTTTCAAAGAAACCTGTTTTCTTCTGTTTCTTTCTTGTTAAAAAATAACCCCCAACACAAACACCATGTGTAGATTTTTTTCTGGTATCTATCGACACTGATATACACTTTTATATATGTCTCTATACTTTTATTTCTATATACCACTTATAAAAGTAGTTTTTACTGTATCTTCTGGGTCAAACTTTAGATTAGGACACAAAACTAAACCTCTTGTTTATACTTGTTTAAAACCAAAGGATGATGTTGTCATAGCTGAAGGTTTTAACTCTCAACATTGTTATTGCTCCTGATGCCCAAAAACTCACCTAATTCTTTTTTAAAGTCTGGCTGCCACCTGTTAATTTGTATCTTTTTTTTGCTTTTGTCTATAAGAGTAGGAAATGGTATCTAAGCAGAGACCAACACTCAACTTCTCCTATTTCTGTCCCAGCTTATTTTTCCAGAAAAATACAATGAAAGCATTGGCATTTGTTTCTTAAAAAAAAAAAAATCTCTAATATTTCTAGGGGTCTGTGGATTTGTTTTCTGCCCTGTGGACATCCACTGAATTGTGAGCTTGAGCACTCACAGAGGGCACACCATAATTAAAATCCTAGCTTTGAAATTTTCTCAGTGTGGGAAAATGATCCTTTCACCTTCTAGGGCCAGCCTTCCCCATAATGTCTGACTATGATTTCAATGCATTCCACTGGTTTTAAGCTGTATTTTGAAATGTTGTTGAAGATTAAAACCCAGAATATCTATATATCTATGAAGATATGTGTGCAGTTATAAGTATTTAAAAGTGAGTACTACAGCTGCAAGTTATTTTAAATGTTCTTCTATTTTCTTTAGAAGTATTCTGATGTTACATAAACAGATATAGCTATAGAGACTTATATTCCCAAGATAACTTTCATCATAGACACTTAAAGAACTGAAGCAATTAGTGATCTAATACTATATATTATAATGTCTGAATGCATTTAGTTAAAAAATGTTTCATTTAAAACAGCCATGGAAAATTGGTGTCTCATTTATATATATTCCCAAAAAAATAGTTTTATAGTTTTCNAAAAAAAACAGAAGAAAAAAAAATTCTAATGTGCCTTTTAAAATGGAATTATTAAATAATCATGAATCTCTTAAGAAATAAAAAAAAGCTCTGATCAAATCACCATTCTTCCATAGATGAAACAATATTTTATAGCATTAAAAGCATATTTTCTAGGGCTTTTCTATTTTTTTCCTACAATATTCACTTTTCCTGTGCGGACATACCGACATGTTTCATGCAATGACTCTCAAACTATGATTTTGTCATCCTAATATTTCCTGTTAAATAGATGTATTCCAGTTTTACATTTCTGTTGTTTCTATCTAACACTGCTTCACTTTTATTTTCTTATTTTTCTGCTATTTCTCCTGTGATTATCTTGAAATTTTTGTCTATTCCAACTGAAAAGTTTCTTCCTCACCTACCAGTGTAATTTCTCCAAATAAACAAGAAACAGTCAACTGGTCCTAAACAAATTTTTTGTTCAGTGTTTTTGTTAATAAAAGATATTCCTTTTCTGTAAAAAGGATTAAAATGAACTTCAGCAGAAGAGCCTTCATTGTTAGAGACATAGCACAAGAGTCAGAAACACCTCAGCATCAGTTGGAGGGATTTTGTGTGTCTTTCAGGTGAGTGACAAGCACATAGCTCAATATATCATGTTTCTCCTAACTTTTGCCACATTTGCTTTAATGGAATGGCAATTCATAATGAACCTGAGGCCTGTAGAAATCCAACTACAATCAAGTAATTGCTGTTAAATTTCCTCAGAAAAAGAAAATCAATAGTAGTTTAATACAGAAAAAAATGGTAACTCCAGTGACTCTAATAACCTTCATTATTAATGAGCTTTGAAATGCTTATACTGTTCTTGTCAGTGACTGAGGGTTTGACTATTAATTTTAGTAAACACAAAATCATAGAATGGTTTGGCTTGGAAGTGACCTTCTAGATAATTTGACCCCACCCCTGTCCCCTGATGCTGGAAGGAACATATGACACTTTTTTTCTCTGCTCATTCTGCACCTGTCAGAGGATAACTGGAAAGTTGACAGAATTCTGCAGTTTTTCTTTTTGTTTTGAGAGTCATTAAACAACCACTCTAGTCTTGGTAATCTCTCTCCCTCTTTATCTATTCCAAAATATAACAGTGTGTTTATAAGGTGAGCTTGATAGCAAGCTTGCTGAAATCAAAATAAGCTTTTTTCCCACCATCTCATTAATGCTAACATATTTGCTTTTGACTCTAAATTTAAGTTTCTCTCTAACTGAGATTTAAATTTTATAGGCAGAGACCTCTATTTCTTCTAGGATACTGAATTAAAGTCTAATTAAAGATTTTGCTGCTATTGCTCTTTGTTTACTAAAATCCTTTTATATTTTCTTGTAGGTCCATCAAGACTGCTATATGATTGCAAGTCATTCGGTAAGTCATTGCCTAACTCCCTTAATATAATGGCATCCATACCATACTGACCTGTAGACTTATACATGCAAAAATTTTCTGACACTTTCTTATCTACTTTTATCAACAGTTAAATTGACCTTGTGTTCATTAATTACTAATTCTCAGAAAATTTTCATCTTTTCCTGAAAGGACTTTAAAAAAAATAAGGTGGGATTTTAGTTATTTTAGAATTATCAGTGAGATGCTTGCACTCATGAATACTATGCTTGTTATATCTATTGCCTTCCTTGCTTCCTAAACTTATCTTCTGTTATTTTAGTGAACACTCCCTTGTTTATTTCTTTGTTTTTAATTTTCTTTGCTAGCATTAATTTAAGGAATTATCATGGAACATAATCTCCAGAAATATGGCATGGACTTAGTAAAAATTATCAAAACATCCTTGATAAAGCATTTATTTTGTGCACCTTGGATTTGCAAATAAGTAGAAATAATGAAACATCAGCATCCAGCTGTGTCCTTAAATTAATGGGAAAGGATGAACCACACTTTTAACATTCTTCTGGGCCCAATTTGGCCAACCTTAATAAGTGTAAATGTTCAATGTGAATAAGGTTTGCAAAATATATCCCAAGTGGATTATGGCTCTACCTAATCTATGAATGCTTTATCCCCACCACCAGTACTTTTCCTCTTTTTGCCTCCTCTCACGTTTCTTTGTAGAAATCTAGGCAGACTACTAAAATTCTACTGCACATCCACTGCACAAGGTAGTAGTGTCACAGAAAAAAGCTGAAAAACTGGTAAATTATTTGCTGCTTTTTAGTTTCTACTGTTGCTCTGCATTGCAAGTTTTCGGAAGAATGATTCATATACTAGACCCATGCTCACCTTGCCTGAAGTATTCAGCTCTTCTGGTGTTTTTCAGGATAGGATTTTTTGTTTTGCTCTCATCCACTTTTACCCTTGCAGTGACAAGATACAGTGGTTTTATTTTGATGGATACCCGTGCAACCATCAACAACTGTAGATGACATTATTTTTTTTAGCTTTCTCTATGGGCTGTAGTCTGGTTTACATGGATGAAAGAGATGATTGCCCAAAGTTTTTCTGTCAGTGAAACATTGATGCACTTGTCTCTTTCATATATATCTCACTGTGTGTGTAGCCATAACAAACCTTCATTTTCACCTCCTTAAACTGTTTAGAGTCTGTTCCAAAACAGAGCTCCTCATTAGTCTTGGGAAATCACACTTCTTTTTTAAAATAATGCTAACAATCAGCAAATGGAGAGTTGAAGCCTTCAGGAACATATGTGTGTATTTATACATTCTTGCTCTACTGAGTGAACGTTGTTGACAGATCTGACAGCACTTCCTGAGAGTCGCTGGAGTAATAGTAAACAAGATAGCTAGAACTTGTATATGATAGTGGTTTTGAGTTGTAACTATAATAATAAAATATGTCTCCTTATTTTTATATCATTGGGACTGTTTCAGTGAAACAAGAAGTCGTTTTAATTTAGACTCTATCTAGTCCATTTTCTCAGCCACAACCAGAGACATCTTCAACTAGAAGATGTTGCTCAAAGATCCATCTACCCTGACCTTAAACAGTTCCAGTGATGGGACATCCACAGCTTCCTAGGGCAACATTTTCACCACCATCATAAGGAAGAATTTCTTCTTGCTATCTAATCTAAACCTACCCGCTCTTGGTATAAAACTGTTGACCCTTGTGCTGTCACTACAGACCTTGGTAAAAAGTCTCACCATCTAATCTTATAAAAAAAGAAAAATAAAATTAAAAAAATCACAACACAGAAACATAACAAGGTTTATTGCAAGTTTTACCAAAGCAATCACACTACAGGAGTGAAAGAAAAAATATATATTAAATTGTAGATAAAGATACTTTTCAGTGTCACAGAGCAGCAAAGTGATAACAGCTGCTGAAAGGAAATAGTCACAAATGCAGAAAAGAATCTCTAATGATGTGATGTTCCTTCTTTTTGTATCTATGGGATACTTCCTATTCTTACTGGACCTCAAGAGTTGTGAAAATTTTGTAATAAGAATTGGATTTAGAAATAAACAAATTAGCCACATTTCTAAAATTAGTCATATATAAATTTTTCCCCTCTTTATATCTCAGAAGAAATCTTATAATTTTCCTACCTATGATATTGAGAAACTTTATTCCTGAGACTCATAAACTGCGCCATGCATCCTAACTTCTCTCTCTCTCAAGCACATAAAGAAGCAAAAAAATCAATAAAAATATTTCCTTTGTCTAATCTAAACATTATCAAGACTAATTTCTCAGAAAACCCTGATGATATTGCTTATTGCTTATTAATGCAAGTATACCACAGGCCTCTTGAATATTCATTGCATGCTCTTTTTAACACTGGATAATTTTATAAAGTGGAAATGCAATTTGTATTCAGAATGGAGTTGCTTAAACCTATCAATGCACCCCATAATATGGAAAGAATGAAACTATTTTGACTTTTTTATTTCCCTAAAAGGGAAAACTTCTGAACTCTTTGCTGATTTCCATTTGTTTAAAATAGTAGTGTTATAGATGCCACACAATTCTATTTTGTATGACAGGAAAAATAATTTTAGATGGCTGTGAGAGACTGGACTAATTAATGACTCAATTACTCTAGTGCCCAGGCGCAGAGAATGTTTACACCCATCACAGGAAGCTAAAACTGTGTGTTGAACAAGATGAGGGAAGAGGCTGATATAAGAGGCAAATTCTGGGACTTTTTGTTTTATCCTGCAACGTCCTCCCTTACACAGTGGCTCAGCAGTGAAAATTCACCTCCACAAAAGTACTGGGACATTCACAGGTGGTCTGAAGGTATTCATCCCTTCTGATGGGGCAGAGTTGACTCAGCTGTGCTGACATGAGGGGCAGCTGTGTAATTCACCATGACATTCAATGTGAAGCACCCTGCCCCATGGGGGTTACCTGGGTGTTCCCACCTGAAACTGGGAGCATATAGAACATGGAACTTAGGTTTTGTGAGTTCCTTCCACCTTTGATAGATCAAGACTGTAACCATCACTTTCACTGACAGACTGAAATTGCCAAAGACAAGTCTTGTCATGGGATCCAGTGGGTGGCAACTGTATATCTTTCTGCTTATTCATTCTGGGTTTTTTCCCCAATATATTTCTATCTCTCTCTACCTCACATTTACTGTTAGATAAAACTCAGTACTATTGACTTTGGTGTACGACCTTGTTCACACCTTAGTTTGGGCAGAAGCAACTTTCTAGTAATTTTAATTACTGGATCTTAACAATGGCAAAATGGAAAATTCCCCTTCAGGAGAGTTTTGGCAGATGAATACATCTGTAGTAGTTTGGTCAAGCTAGATTGTACTGGTGTATGTCTATTACACATTTCACAGGAAAATTGGTATTATACCATGTAAATACAGTTCTAAGTAACAGACACTGCAATGGAATTACTCATAAGATTAGTTTTCAGTTTAATTAAATTAAGTCTACTTCTTGCAAATAAAATGGAAGTTTTTAGTAAACAAACCAGTGAACAGGGATGAGGAAATGAAATTACCATTTTTTTCTCTTCACACAATACATTGTGGAGACCTCTTAAACTGAGTCACTTAATCAATTGGATAACATATTAATGTCAAGCCCTGCAATTTAGTGGCAATAATGTTTGGTGATTTATAGTTATGTAATTATGCAAATGCACACAGAAGCACACATTGACTCTCACACACAAAACTGTATTAAAGCAACAAAACAAAACATTCAATGCCAAATTGTCCCTGTATGGAAGATAATTCACTGCTCAGTTGCTCAATCCCCCACCCTCAGTGGATGGGAGAACAGAATCAGGACAAAAGTGAGAGCACCTTGTTCTTGAGATAAACACAATTTAATAAGTGAAGGGAAAGGATAGAAAAAATCATCAAGTGATTAAAAAATTAAACGAAACCTCCCACCAGCAGACTGAAGCCCAGCTAGTCTCCCAACAACAACTAGCTTGGATCACAGCACCCATTACACACCTAGTTTTACTGCTCATCTTGATGTCATGTGGTATGGAACATCTCTTTGGTTAGCTGGGGTCTGCTGTCCCAGCTGAGTTTTCTCCTAACTCCCTGTGTGTCCCCAGCCCACTCATTGTGGGCAGAGTGGGGAAAAAGAACACTTTCATGCTGTGTAAGCACTGCTCAGCAACAGTAGCACTGGTGCATGAACCCTGTTTTAGTCACACATCCAAAACACATCCCCATATCGGTTTCTATAGAGATAATTAATTTAATCCTACTTGAAACCAGTACAAAGTGTCTGCTGTCAATAATGTATGTTCAACTTTAGATGAGTAACATTTCCAAACATTTGTAAAGGTATATGGTTTTTGGTTGAAGAGGAGAGGCATATTTAATCTTGGTTATGGGTGCAAATACTACTGAAAAGCATGTATTTATTTTATTGTTTGGAAAATGGCATCTACTCATTTTGTGGCTTCCATCTAGCATAGTGGGATTAACTATGTTCTTAGACTTAGTGGGCAGGTAGTCCACAGTAGAAGGACACAGTGTTTGCGCTCACTTTACAGTACACAGGCAGGATTGTCTGGATGTACCCTGATATGAGCTGGTTTGAGCTGGTTTAGCTGTAATTACAAACTTCTAGCAGTCAGGTAAGTATTTTTAAAATTTGTTTTAGTTTAATTTTAGTTTATGAAAAAAATAGTAGCTATTTTCTGTCAGCTGAGCAGCCCATGATTCCAGAATAAAATGTGTCACGGAAGAACAGAAATACAGGGAAAGTATCAGAGGTCCTAGGCTAAAGAAGTGTAATTAGGTGTTGCTTGGGTAAAACCCATTTTAGAAATGAGAGCGTGAAAAATAACATATTTAAAAACTATGAGATAGTGTGTACTATTTTCAGATAATATTGAAATAAACCCCAGCAGTCTCACAACTGAGGAAAAAGAAACCAACATCCATCCCTCTCTGATGGAGAGGCAGAAGAAGCTCCTATCATCAATACTGCCTGTCAGAAACTACATGATTCTTTATCCCTCTGACTGAAATCAACAGCCTCATGACCTTGAGGAAAGCTGGAAATTCAAGCATAACACCAGGAAGGGGGTAGATGGCACGAAGATATTCTTCTATAGAAGAGTTTTAACTTTGTTATTAAAAAACTAATATTTTGAACAATTAATCTACTAAAATTTTAATCAGTAGTGAAGCTTTGCCTTTCCTAATCAAGTGTGTTTCACTTTTATACATGTAATAATTTTGAACATAAAAAATTATATTAATGTCCATTGTAGAAATATGGTTAAAATTCAGCTCTTTACTGTGGTATTCAATTGCCTATACCACAAAAATATACTTTAGTTTTGTTTAGTTGGTTGGGTTTTTTTATTCGCTTTTTGTCATTTCACTTAAAATAACTTCATTTTCTGTGGAGTTTTTTAGGTTGTTTTTTTTTAAGAAACTTTCAGAAAATATCATCATGTACTCAGCTCCTAGGAACTTGACAGCAATTTCATTTTTTGGGAAGAGTCTCTTCTGAGTGCAAAATTAAAGCTGAGTTCTGACAGAGAAGTCATTCCATGAATGTCATGACTGACAATGCTGTGTTTTTTTTGGATTAGTGTTCTTGAACCGATTGAATTATCAGGGTTATATTGAGAAGTGATGTTATCAGCATGAAGAAAATATCTTGTAGTAGTAGAGAAATTTGATGACAGCAGGCACACATGTGATAGAATAAATCCATCAATGATACTATCTGTTCTCTACCTGGCCATATACTTGCATTAAATATATAGCACTGCATTTATACTTGTGGCCTCTGTAAGTCCACCAACTTTCTTTGGAATATTGACATGTTTACTAGGGAGGGGCCTTACTGACATGTTGCTTAAATGTAAGTATATCCAAGCAAGTTCTCCTAGGTTTCTATAAGACTGTTGGAAATAAACAGGCATGATGGCTTTTTTTCAATTCAGTTTATCCTAATGCAGTGACCTGAAAATTTGAAATAGAAGCATGCTAAGATGTACAGTTTGCTCTTGTCCAGACTACTGGTTTACTTGTCAAAGATTACATCATTCTCCACCTGAGTCAGGTACTCACAAAAGACATTTAAAATCTTTCTGTTTTCACAGAAATTTGCTGAGAAACTGTAGTGCTTTGAAGCTGCAGGACTATAGAATAATTTAGGTGGTAAGGAAACTCAGAACTTTTCTAACTTTGCTGTAGACAGAGGCAGTTGTGAGGTCAGACCAGGTTGTTCAGGGCTTTGTCAGTCAGGTGGTGAAAACCTCCAAGGACAAAGACAGCATAACTTCTTAAGGTATGATCTTCCACCACTAGGCACTGCTCAGGTGGGAAAAGTTTTCAGATCCGAGTCTGTTGTGTGCCTGCTTAGGCCCATTATCTCTCATCCTCCAACTACACACCACTGTGAAGGACCTGTCTCTGTGTCTTTGATGACTTACTGCTGTTAAGTTCCCCCAATATTTGTCTCTTCTCCAGGCTAACCAACTCCTGTTCCCTCAGGCTCCCCTAGCACATCAAGTGCTATTGTCCCAAGCATCCCAGCAGCCTTCTCCTGAATTTGTCCCAGTGTGGATCAGTCTTTCTTGCCTTGGGGGTACACTGAGATCCAACACAACACTAAGGTCAGTCTTAGCATGCTTTCACATAATTATCACACTGCAGAAATGCTTTGTGACTTCTAAGTTTTAAACAGTTTTACCTATGCAAAAATTAATGCATTCAAGCTCACTGGTCTTGAATGAATTTTTTTTCTGAGATTTCTGTTCACATCTGAATCTCAAAGTAAAATCTGGGAGATGTAAGTCCCAGCAGATTAAACCCTTCTGCATAATAAATGTGATTTTTCAACAGCTGTAGACAGCAATGAAGTTTTTTCATTCCTTCATTAAAGTCTACCAGCTGTATTTCCAATATTTGACTTTTAAATTTCTAAATACTATTATTTACTTCCCCAAATTTCCTTTGCGAATAAAAAGGACAAAACAAATTTTCTAATTATATTTAACATCTTATATTAGAATATTTACTAACACAGATGGCTTCTTTTAGCATATGGTTCATTTGGTGTTACTAGTACATTGAAAATATATTAATTTTCCATGGTCAGGAGGCATTTTAATTGCTCAGACTTCATTTATTCAGTCACATTATATTCACACATTTTTTGTGACTCTTCTTTAAACAGAAAAACAGGTCATTTATCTAATTTTTTTTCTTTCCCCTATCTCCTTGCATGCAGTATGTAGTGTGTGAGTGAATTGCATGCATATCAAGATAGAGGATATTATAGATGTAGGGTAAATATTTGTTTATAGGTACTCCCTTTGGGAAGTTCAGTGTTTGAAGAACTCATTGATAGGACTACAGAGTACTGTAAATGGCCGTTTCACAGAACTTGTCCTTTCAGAGAGAATCCTGAGAAATCAGACTTATTGCCCCCAGAACTTTTCAGTCATGATTAAATTAAAGAGATGAATTAGGAAAATACCCAAAATATAGGCATGTATATGCATTTGCTGCATCTCTTTACAGCAACAATAGGATAAGCATGTAGTGGCTGATGAATGACCTATGTTTCACTGAGAGATAAACACTGAAGGTAGGGGTACCCTGCCTTCTTCATGATATGGGTTTTCATCTTTTAACTACCTGTACCATGGCCTCAAATGTTCTATTAAAGCCAGATATGAAAAAGTTACTTTTTTGGGATGAAATATTTTTTTCTTCTGGATGCTTTCATAACAGAAACAAAGTCATATACTAAGACATGACTATAAAGCTTCCATTCAAATTAACCCTTGTCCTGAAATAACTGGTATTCTACGAGGACTTTGAGAAGCTCAAATGACATAACTTTATTGAAAATAGTTTTCAGCAAACTATTGCTAATAATTACAGAGTAAAATTATGTAACCCTTAAGGCTATGCAATACAACAAGAAGCTTGACTGTTAGTCCAACATGGTTTGATTCCTTCAGAGACATGAGTCTTACAGCCATCTTTGATCTCTGGACACTCCACAGAAATTATGACTTTTATCCTTAGCTTTCAGATACATGCAGAGCTTAGCTGAGTGTAATTGCAGTGGAAGTCTATCATTTGTTTTCAAACACAAATTATACCTATGCAAACAGCACTAGTCTTTGAATATGATACTTATGCAATTTGCATAGTTTATTGTTCAAGATATTCTGTTAATGGAGATTGATTGGTTGCATTCAAAATTTATGCTTGTTTCCTGTGTATTGAACAATTTTGACCACTGACACTAAGCAATTTTTTGCACTGACAGTATTTTATTTTAGAAAACAAATATGTGACTAATCCTGATTTTAGATAGGGTTTGCATAAAATTTCCTGAGGAAATCCAAAAACTGAAAGGACTTCTGCACAAGTCTTCTGCAGAAAGCTAGGTGAGATTGCCTCAATAATCCAGGAGTTAAATTTTCTAGTGTATATTGGTTGTGCAGTAAATTATCGGCTCAAGACAGAAGAGAGTGTACCTCTGAGCCTTGGTAATGATGCAGACATTGCAGAGATGAAGAGACATAGAAATCAAGATGGGAATAATGAGATAACCTGAGAATCAGTGAAAGATATGAAAAAATCTTCTTCCTGGAGAAATATACTGGTGGTGAATGTTCAGCTACCAAAATAATGGCAACTCTAGAGAAACTAGGTAAACGAGGAATCCTAGAATCAAATTTTAATTAGTTTTTTAAGGCTAAAATTTTCTGAACTAACTCATAAAATAAAAACATCCGTAGATTTTTCTCTCATGTAGGAGCCATGTGAAACAGTGGGAAAAAATAGACAACCCTCTGGGTTTTGGATAATAAAGAATTTTTCTGTCCTGAGTGCATCAAGAGGCTTTAGCTGACCTGATCAGCCTATAACTGTGCTTTTCCACAATTCTTTGCAACTTTTTCCCCAAGATTGAGCAGCTTGTTTCAAAAGCCAGCTATAACATAGTGCAGTCGTGTGACCTTGTACCAGACATCTATAAACACAGAAAAATTTCCAGAAAAGAAGGGAGAAGTAGAAAGTCATATAGTGCCAGAGAGCTGTCAAATGCTTCACCTGGGCCCCTGTGTGTGCAAATTCTACCTATTGATCTACACGTTGTATTTAGGCTCAGTCCTTGCCTGAGCTACCCCAGAGATCTGCTGTGTTTGAGCCTTATTTCTTGCTGGTCTCAGCACTGCCATGATGATTTGAATTCCCAGCTTGTCTTCAGGTCTCCTATGGATTTATCTGATGATTGCTGGGCATTCAGCTGACCCCAGTCACCATTGCCATTCCTCTCCTGGTACTACACTATTTCAAAATGTCTTGAATTCTAGACTGAGCAAGCATCATATAGTTTTTCTCTCAGCCTGTGCAGGAAATACCTGACGGTTTTGGTGGGAGACGTTTTGTTTTGTGGTTTTAATGTAGTCCACTTATAAATATGAAGAAAAGAAAATTGGCAGGCATAAGAAGCCAACACACAATGCATAAAAATGCATATACCCTTAAATTCTGCTTTTTCCATTGGCTATTACATGCAAATAAAATTTTAAGAAATAATAAAATATAATAATAGTAAATGAGAGATGCTGGAAGTATGCTTTCAATCTATCCCTGAAATTTGAGTTCTATTTAGTTTTTTAATCTTGAGTTCAAGGGAAACTTGACCTAACCCTTTACACAATTTTTATGCCCCAATTTTTACACCTTTTATTTTTTCTTCCATTTTAGCTCCAGTTTTGGTTTGTTTTTGGTATTTTTTTTTCCCCACCACACTGATAGTAAGAGGTCATGGGCTTCTAATACTGAACTCATTTCCAAAATATGCTTTACCAGTTCTCCTTCTGCCCTACAGAAAGTATTGCTTCCAAAATTTACATTTTAATAGCTCACTAAGCTTAAAGAGTTCATGAATACATGCAGGGATCTGACAGATGTAAAACTGGGCTGCACAGTATATAGGAATGCTGACGTTTTATTAAATGTTAAGTGATTACCCAGAGCATAAAATACAGAATTACAGGATAGTGCTGTTCTAATCTTAATTTTTTATTTTGAATTCTTCCTTAAACCTATTCCAGTCTGGAATGTATTCTGAAAACTGTTACTAGTTAGAGTTTTCGGGTCTTAATCTGCATTGATATAATTGTGCATGTGGTTTCAGCAGATACACTCCATTTGCTAGTGGATAAAAAAAATTAGGCTGAATTGTTTCCACTTTCACATTTTTTCTTTAAATCAGCCATGCAGAACCACAATCAGTTATACACACTTATTTCTGACTTTCTTTACTTGAAAATAGTACCTTTTCTCTTTCTTCATATTCTCTAATTTTCCATTTATAAAATATAAGAAACAAGAAATTAAGGCAGTCAAATCTCACAGATCTTTAAGCTTTATTGTTCATGCTGAGTGGGGACAAAATCTATAACTTGTTTCACATCTTTTCATTCTTGGAAACAAAGAATAATTAGAGATATGCAAATTTGCCAAGAATGCAGCTGTGCTGCTAACACAAACAAAGAAAGGGATACAGAGAAGATGGATTTACTTTTGGAACTTGTTCCTAAGGCTATCAGTCTTCTGCTGGTCTTTCTTGTCACCGTGTGACATTTAAAAAGACTAGTCTTTCAAATTGCTCTATGCCAAATGTAAACAACAATGCTGCAGTGTGATGTGAGGTTTACAGTAAAGATTCAGAGAGCTGCTTTCAAGAAATTACCCCTGTGAGTGCAGAAATGGAAAGCCAATGAGGTTTAGTTGTTTTTTGCTTTTTGTTTTTTTTTAATATCTTACTATTCAATATCAGTTTGCTTTTAAACTGTCTGGAGAAAAACATATAGAAATATTTTATTTTTTGACATTGCAAGAACCACAGACTAAGAATGATGTTTGAAAAAATAAATGGAAATTTCTGAAATAGCAACTTCAGGAGGAATATACCGAAAGCTGATATGATAGCTGGGAAGTAAATGGAAGAACAAGGGAAAAAATTGATCTCGATTTGATCTGACTAAATATCTCAGCATTTTTGTCACCGTTCCTTCACCTTGATTTATAGTGTTGTCAAAAATTGTTCAATAGCTGTTTTAGTGGATGATCCATTTATAAACATCCTTGAAATCAGTAAAATACAAGTGCATGTTTGTCGTCTATGATAAGCATGTTCTGAGTGAATTGACCTGGGAGTTAGGATCAGAATGCAACTGAGGAGACATGATTTCAGGATAAATGATTTCAAACTTGGAAAATAAATGTCATTTTTAAAAGACCTTCTGGTATCTTTTACATTTTAGCTTAATAGATAGACATAGTCATACCTTTGGCTGGTCTCAAAATGAGTTAACACCATGTGATATCTTCTTCCAGTTATGGTATCTGAAGGTAAACTAACTTAATCTGACTTTGTAGCTCTAGAAAACTTTACATACCTCCCTGAAACAATTTTTATTGCTTGTGCATAGCTTCATGCAATATGCATGCAAATATGTGACTCATATATGTTATGCTGTACTAAACTCATATTGGTTATGACAACTGGGCTTGAAACAGAATAAAGTTTTCTGTGCATCTGGCCATGATATTTTGGGGAAGGAGCACAAATGCTTGTGAACTGAGACTTTATTTGCCTGTTTGAGTGGGGAAGTGATTACATTATGTATCATACAATCACTGAATCATAGCAGGGCTTTAGCTTAAAGGAGCTTTAAAATCATTTTGTTTCAGACTCCTGTCATGAGCAGGGACATCTTTCCCTAGACAAGATTGCTTAAAGCCTCATCCAATCAGGCCTTGATAATGGCTGCCATAAATGTATATTTGACTTCAGAATTTTAGAGCAGTTTCCGGGTGTGATTTCATAATTCTGTATAGTTTATCTTTCAAGTATTGTAGCATGAGTGGTGTGTTAGCAAGCTAAAGGCATACACCTAGTGAGGTAGAAAGCAAATTCTAGCTGTTTAAAGATGTTGCTAACATTCTTTTCAAAACAGTCAGTCCCAACAATTTAGAACTGAAAGTAAATTTTTCTTCTTGAAGCTACAAAAAACTTTTGCATAAAAAAACCAGAAATTAAGACAAACAATTTAATTTATATCTATTAACTCAAAAAGACTAAGTCATAGCAAAATATGTTATTGGAAAATGAATGGCTTTTACTTCTCTGCAGCTTGTTTTTACTTGATACTTAAAATAATTACAATGTTAAAAAGCTGGAGTAAGTATAAGAAATATTTGAGCATTGACTTCGAATAAATTGCTAAATACTGGATTAACAAAACTACTTCCTGGAGCACTTAGAAGGGGTTTTTATATAGTTGCTGAAACGTCCAGATATTATGAAGGTTGGTAGTTCTGAAGAGATCATTGGTAGAGGTGGTCTAAATACAGAATGAAATAGCAAAAAAGTTTAGAATGTGCTTCACAGAATAAATATAAGATAGAAAATTCAGGCATCATTTTGCCTAGAGATCTATGAAAGATTAGTTGGCCAATCTTTTGTTGTTATATATGCATTGAGCAGTGACAGGAAGGGCAGCAGAAGGCACTTTGATCATTGATGAAGTAAAGATATGTCCAGAGCATCCTATTTCAGTTTATTTTTTTGAGTTACTACTTAGAGTTTAAGTGAAAGAGAAAACAAAATCAGTTGTTAATAAGAAAAAATAAATTATACATCATTGACTGACATGTACCACTTTCCTCCAAATATTTTGTTTAAATATTTTGTCTAAATATTGTCCTTTATATTTCATTATGATCAGCTGAAAAGGAGTGCCTAATGTAGAGTGTCAATGAATACCGTAAGTCAAAAGAGTTGATCAAGTTAATGAGTCATTTAATGGCAGCTTTGGGAATGAATGAAAGGAATACTTTCATGAATTGCAAATTCGGGGGGGGGGGGGGGGGACAAAATGGTTT
>VXBI01006451.1:71048-140104 GCA_013397375.1 Toxostoma redivivum | reverse complement strand
TTTTTTTTTTTTTTGTGTTTGCTACCCCTTTACACTCAAAGTGCTCAAAGTGCCCTTTTTCTATGTTTCCATGCAATTTGGAAAACTGAGCTAATCTTGATAACTATTTGCTGCTAAAAACATTTTTAAGTATTGTGGAGTTTTTGTTGTGTCCTGTGTTTGAAAGGTACTCTTGTCTAACATGTCTAAATATCTGATGTAATTTTTAATGGGTTTTCCTTTGAAGTGTTATGAGAAGCTATAAGCCCTCTACAGACCTTAACCATCCACATCCTTTTCCTTATTGAGTCTATTTGAGCTTGTTTAACCATACATATCTCATTCAGCTCATAAACACTTCAATTCCATATTGTGCCAGAGCATATTTGCTAAGTGCCTGCATTATTCTAGAACCAGTCACTCCAGACTGGCGTAGGGCAGCACTGAGAACTTCTCTAATCCCTGGCATGTTTATTTGTGCTTGTGTGCAACTCTGTAAATTATTATTATGTGTTTCCTCAACTAAAAAAACACTGAATGCTTTGTTCTTGAACTTCAGGTACAGTCAGCATAGCCATCTCACCCTGCTTTCTTCACTGCAGACCTAGATGAAGTGCTCATTCAGCCTTGTATAGGAAAACATTCTCCAAATGCAAATAAACTTAATACAACTTATGCCCACTTTAAGCACACTACCGTAACAAAAGAGACGGAAACATGCTTAACTTTCAAGTGCCCTACACTGTAATAGTATTAAAATTCCATGGACCAAAGTTAGCTATATTAAAAAACTAAACTGCTAGCCTAATGCCTTTTTTTATTACTTGCAGGAAGCTAAATAGCTGGGCTGCAATCCATGTCTTCAAAACTGTAGCCATAGCTAATGATTTTCTGCTAAATGATAGAGCTTGTACTGCCTGCAATATTTATTAAGCTCCTCTGTCAAAATTTCCCTTTAGTCTTTTCTATTTCTTTATTTTTTTTTCTTTTCTTTGCTTGGTTTGTTTGGGTTTTCTTCTGCCTTGTTTTGGTTTTGTACCCTAATACAAAAACTGTGATTTCTAACACAATATACATACAGCTTAGTGAGTATCCAGGTGATTACCCATCATCTTTGTGTTACTGATTTGTTGACACAAATATCTTGCCATTCTATGTAGGCGTCTATGAGAACTTCTCTAAAAATAATTTTTTACTCCTATAAAAGTAATTATTTATACAGAATCCCTGGGAGGACTGAAGATGACTTCTACGTCTCTGCTGGGTCAGTGTTGCTCAGTCACTTGCTCAAAAAACAAGAGAAAATCATAGTGCACATATCCTCTTCCATCAATGGATCCTGCCAAGAAATTAGTGTCAGAGAATATAAAATTGAGTTTAACAAACTGATGTGGGCTTTATATCACTTCAGCTGATTATGAATTTTTGCATGCAAACAAAAAAATTTAAAATAAAAAAATAGAGAAATCCCAATTGTTTGCTTTTTTCTTATATTTCACATTGATCCCAACATCATCTTCCACTAACACCAGAGGGGAAGGGGTAAATTTTGATAAGAAAAGGGTAAGTTCTGACTCTCAATAAACTGTCACTAACACATTTCTCTTGATACTGCTAATATTGAAGAAATTTTATACCTTGAAGGGAGCACTTTAAATATTGAGGAGGGAGGTGTAGGTCCTCTCTGTGTCAGTTTCTCTAGTCAGAATGTGGACTACCTTGCCTTAGCTGTTTTCCAAAGGTAGATATACTTTGTATGGAACCAACCCATAAAAATTTAATTCTCGTTTCCTCATATTCAATCACTTGCAAAAATGAGGATCTATTTTTGTGTAATCTGTATTTACTACTGTTTGAGAACACAAATCCTATTATAAGGCAAAATCTGAGTGGTTGCATTCAAAATATGAGAGATTCATATCTTTTACTCAATAACAAGCTAAGTCTTTTTATTCATTGAACTCAAAGTGGTCAGGATTCAATGAAACAACTTATGATTAACAATTTTTCAAAATATAGTTTGGCAAAATGAGTAAAATTTTTGGTTCAAAGTCTTTTTTTAGCCCAAAGGTTATAATGATATTTCCTATTATCTAGCCTGTTCTTTTGTCTCACCATTCAAAAGTGAAACCAACTAATAAAAGTTTAAAAAATTAAATAAGTCAAGAAAAAAAAAGTTACATGATGTTACTTTGAACTGATGCAATCACAGAGAAAGAATATGTTTTGATATGGTTCTGTATTTATTCCAATTAGATGTTACAAACCACACAAGAGAACACAAGCTGTGTAAAGCCATTCTCAAAACATTCTTAAGGTTATTCTTAATCAATATAGGAGTAGGTGTGTATATATTAAATTTAAAGTTCTATTTTAGTGAGTCTTAGAGATGTATCCATCCTGTCAATGCAGTTCCATATGTAAGATGCATAAAAATAGAGTTTTCCTTTCTGAAATACAGTCACAATAAGACATTGTATAGGTGTTATCCCATACTGCCAGAGTAGTAAGAGTGGCAGCAGAAGTTATCTGATATCGTAATTCTCATTTCAACCCAAGGCAAGATTTAGTAATCTGATCAAAACTTCCTTTTATTTCGTCAGACATATGATACAGATTTTTATTTCCTTACACTTATCCATCTGTGATTTACTTCACTCGTATGTATGTAGGGCTGTAACAATGCACCAGGTAATAAATGAGCATTCTGCAATTCTTTAGTTCCATATGCCATTTGCATATAAATTTGATATTGCCACTATAAATTATCTTTTTTTCAAAGGGTTTTTTTCGTTGGTTGATTGGTTGGTATTTTTTTGTTTTGTTTGGGGGATTTGGCTTCTTTATTTTTTTTTCCTTTATTATATGGATATTTAGTTTCTGTGGTAATTACTGGAAAATTAGGTTAAATTAGCTGGTTTCTTTTAATGCTTCAGTCATATTGCTCACTGAAGCAGCACTGTGATGTAATGGTTTTGCATTTAGAGCATTCAAACTCCTTTTCCAATGTTATGTTTTATCTTCAGTTAGATGTTTCAGTTCTATTAAAAAAATCTATCAGGTAAAATAAATTTTTTTTTTATAATGTAGAAGACTTCATGCCTCTATTTCACAGCACCCCTCCTTATATCTCATTATTACTATTCTTTGGTATTATGATTATGCCAAAAGAAATATAAGCTATGGGTATTTTCTAGGAAGGATAAGAGTCAGAATGGTGAAAATTCCCAACATTAAACCAAAATAAACCCATCCTTAATTGAGAGGAATGAGCTTCAGAGACTGCTGGAGCAGGACTGAAGACCCATTTGACAAAACAGGTTGAAGCCAGCTTTCCTAGGTATCTTCTGTAAAAGCAGAGGAAGAATTTTAGGCAAGCAAGCATAAGAATTCAGCTGAAGGTTTCAGCTGAAAAGACAAGACAAAAAAGGGAACAAGGATTGAAAAAAATAATGAAATGCTGTCATTTTTCTTATAGGAACTTGATGAAGACAAGAGGCAAACAGGTAAAATTTTTTCTGGGCAATAGAAAAAATAAGAGATTCTTCATATAGGTTCTGGATGGTTGTAAAGCTGGATACTCAGAGTGAACATAGAGATCATTCCTATCTATCAGTATTCTGAACTCTCCCATGATGATTATCTCTAAACCCCTAACTTCTACATGTTTTTCTTGTGTGTGTGCATAAAAATTTATGCATATTTTCTGTTGCACCAATGCAAACTTCAAAAACTTGGAATATTTGTTTTAGGAGAGACCTTCCCTTCCCCTCCCCTCCCAAAGGATTTGGATTTTATTTTTCCATTTCATTTCAGTTAAACAGATTGCATCATAAAATGGTTAGGGTCACATTCTTGCTATTTAATTTTACAAACCTTGTAGCTCTCTCTGCAAGTAGGTGGAATACCCTAGATTGTGAGAAAAGGCATTGAAAAAGGCACCAAAGCATTTTGCAGTGTGTGTGTGTGTTAATTCTTTATTAGTTCATTACAGAAGCTCTGTCTTTTAAGAGACAATAATGTTGGAGAGTAATATGCAGTGTTACCATATTTAATGTTTTAAAATTATATTAATTTTCCTTCCTTTTTCTGACTGTCTCATCTGGTTATAACACTTGTCCTCGGTGTAGGAGAGATTGCTTTCTTTTGGATCTATTTATCAGTTTTCACCAGTAAAAGGACTTTAGAATAGTACAAAATTGCTTGTTTACACTTATCCAGCTGTAGCTACCTATTTTCCCTTTATGAGATCATTTGTGAAATAGCCTGCTGTCAGTAAAAAGAGAGAAAATGGCAAACAGCAGAAGAAGCACACATCAGAAGATACCCTGAAGTTGAGAAATACAGTATAGGGTCTTAAGCATCTTTTGGTAGCACTCAGATTACAGTTATTACAGGAGGCAGAAACACACTTTAGAAGACAACAGAACAGCACCTTGCAGTTTCAAGATAAAAACTTCCCTTGTGAAGACCTTTCAAGGCTCTATTGACAGTAGTCTAAGAAAATTCTCCAGATCAATTGGGGATGAAGAGAAATAGCATGATGAATTGTGGGGTGAGGAGAAATAACATGTTGTATTCTTGGAAGACATTCTTGACTCCTACATTTCAAATAAAAAGAGGCCTTAGGAAAGATGCAGAGAATCTACTTCTGTAGTTGTTTTTCTTGTTGCTAGATAAAGCTGAATGTCAGAACAAACCTAAAACAATAGATGTATTGCAGGCAGGAAAAAAATGAGGGAAAGAGAAAACAAATGAGAAAAAAGCAATGCAGGAACAGTCTTTGTTCATAAGCACAACAAATTAATGAAATTTGAATGAACTGGAAATGATTTCACAACATAAAGGGGAGACTGAAATACCACAGTATTCTTTTTTTTTAAGAGTATGTGTTATTTAAGAAATAATTCAAGAAAACTGATCCAATTTAAATCCATTATAACAATAATTATTGGCACTAAAGCTATTTTTTTTATGACAGTGATTTTTTTGGAAAGTATTTTAAAATCTAGAGTCTAAAGAAACAAATTTGATGGTAAAAGACCTAGTTTGTAAGGCTGAAGGAAATAGAATTACAAAATTAATCTTAAGATTTACATTCAAAATCAAAATTCTCAAAATAAATGTATCAAGATACTTTTAAATTTAGTTTTTTAAAATGCTTCAATCAGATTAATAGCTTTGGGATTGATATATCTGATCAATATTTACAGGTAACAGAAGTATAAATTAACCGAGTTGCAGACAAGGCAGTATATCAACAAATTTTAAAACCTAAATCACCCTCTGAATAATATTTCCAATTCTGTAAATCATATCATAAATCATTAATCTATACCCAGGCTCCTCAGAAATTATGAATATTTGAATTTATAGAATATTTTCCTTGTGTTTACTTTTTCAAATGCTTAAGTGCAGATCGAACAATCAAAAAGGAGTTTCAAACTCTTCCTTCAACTGAATATGATTAATTCATAGCAGACCACAATTTTTCCTAGTTCTCTATTAGTTGCCAATATAGCAGAAAGCTTCTTGCTTTCATGATTACTTTCAATTCCACTTGAGCTTTGCTTTTCCTATTTCCATCTCTCATATTCAGGCAGTGTTTCAGTATTCCTTCAGGATATCCTGTCTTCATTAATACTTCCTGTATATGTATTTTTTTATTTCTTTTTAATTTGAGTCAGGTGTCCACCATTCAACCAACTTGGGTCATGTTGCACCAGTTTGACCTTCTGAATAGTGATTTAGATCATTCTTGTGCCTGAAGAAGTTTGTCAATAATCTCTCCTTGACATTGTTACTCTTCAGGTCATTTTCACATAGGACACGTAACCAGATTAATTAATTAATTCATTCATTCATTCATTCACCCATTCATCCACTTATTCATTCATCTATTCACAAAATGAAACGTTTTCTTCAAGTCCAAGTTCCTATTTTTTATTTAAATGACCGAATAGCTAAAACAACACCATTTTTAATTGCTGCAGTTGAGTCTGTCCTGAGCCTTAATATCTCAATATCTCAAATATTATTTGTCTTATTCTCTTAATCAACTTGTTAATCAGCAATACCAAATTATTGTCTTTAACATTGTCTAGAAATCTTCAGGATTGCTTATATTTTTTTCCAGGAAATGCTGTGGTGAAAAGGTTTGTCATGAGAATCAGGGCTTGTGACCATTTCTGTTCTATCACTGACTACTCCTTTCCTCCCCACTGCTTTGTTATCTTCACAAGTTGCACTCAGTCCCTTTAAAGAGGCAGCTTTTGGTGCAGTGTCTGTTTTGGGGAGGGTATGGTTAGTACATAGCAATTTTTCTTGTCTGCTCCTTTCATTCTCATCTTCTGTCCTAAAGCACAGGCTTTATTCAGGCTGAAGTGCATTGAGGAATATCCATCTGCTCAGGCATGTAGTCCTCCATGAGCCCTATTGTGGATATCTGCTCCAGTGTGGAGCACCATCTTCTCTTGACCTTGATTAGATACATGTGGTTTTTCTAACTACATTAATTTCACAGATTTCTAAACCAAACTGAAAATAATTGTGTAAATACACATAAAACAAAATTATTATCATTTATGAACAAGTAACAAATTTTGTTAAATTCTGTACTGGACTGTACATTTGTCACTTTGAAATTCATCTTATGAACATATATGCCCTCTTCTCAGCATTGTGGTTATTTTTATGTTTGCTTAAGAATAAATAAACCTTGAGGAAAAATATACAAACAGATTGCCTGATCAGCTATGTAAACATACAGTGGAGGAAAACAATGTGCTGGTCCAGAGGTGGAGAATTTGATGAAATCACTGTTCTCCAAACTCCAAATACATTCTTTTGACTTTGAGTGCATCTCTCAGGTTTTTGTCATCATTACAAACAAGTAGTTTTCCTGTGCAACAAAGTTTATGGAAAAAGCATAAAGTTAATATCTACATAAGTAGGATTAAACTAAGAATAATTGGTTGCTTCAGAGGAAAAGATAAAAGGGAAGTAGAGAGCAACACACAGGCAAGAACAAAAGAAAATTCTCTAAGGAAGATGTGTAAGCAAACTTTAATTATCTGATGTTTCCTGTGGGCTAAAACCTAGTACCTGTGCTGTTACATGAACTTAGTTTTACATCCTTGGATTTCCAGGTTCATAGGAAAATGTCAGACCTGCACTACAGGAATAGTTAGGCTTCTGTAATACAAGTTATGTTAAATAATGTCTTAGAAGAAGGGCATTATTCATTATGATCCCAGTAGAAAGCCACTTAGACTTTTCAAGTTATCATTTATAATGGTGTTTGTTAGAGCTAACACTGCAGTAATAGCAAAAGTCTTATGTTCCTTTAGAGGATGAAAGCCCCAGGCAGTGTAGCATCAGACAGGACTCCTTGTACAGTACATCATGCCGACCCCATCCATGACAGAGCTACTCCCCTTTCAGTCATTCAAGTTACAACAGGATTTTCTTGCAAGGAAAAACTCTTTTGTTCTCTCTACAGTTGGAAGAGAAATGATGTTCTTATGAGAACTTTCTGCACACTTGGATAAAGATAAGGCCATGCAGGTGGCATAATCACAGCAACAAGAGGGAGCTGCCTGTTGATTGCTCTATTAGCTGGCTGAGGTTGTTGTGCAGAAATGGGATTTATGCTGCACAACACAAAATTGAAGCCCAACTTGTACATTCAGCACAGCACGGGCTTGGGCCTGCTCAGGTTTACTCTATTGGGAATCACTACCTCCTGAAACAAAATACTCTTCCACTCACAACCACTGCCAGGATCAAGGAAAAGCAGAGTTCTGTTAACACCTTGATGGTAGGTCTCCATTTGTTGATATTCTTGATGAAGGCAAACTGTGAACATAAAATACACAGGTGAATTTCTGTTGATTCATCCTTGTCTTCCAAAACTAGTTTGATTTCAGGGCCAGAAGAATTTTTTTGTGTGGCAAATATATCAGCTGCATCTGCTGCTGGACATTATTTGATTTGAAATCTGTTAGTTACAATCAGATTGTTAAAATGTTATTTTGTCCAGAGAGGCAAAAAAATAGCTGATCTGTCAACTCAACTCAGTTAAACATTGTGTCAAAATAAACCCCAAGATGATTTGTTCCTACAAAGTGTGCACAGCAACCATGAAATTACAGTTTTCAATACTCAGTGAAGAAAGGAGAGGCATTAACAAAACCTCTACCCTGGGCTTTCAGAGGACAGACTTTGGCCTATTCAGGACATTGACTCAGCAAGTCCTTTGGGAAGCAGCCTTTAAAAACAAAGAGGCCCAGGAAGGCTGGATATACTTTAAGAAAGAAATCTTGAAGGCACAGGAGCAGGCCATCCATAGTGATGTGCTGAAAAATGGGCCTGGCTGAGGAGGGAGCTTTCACAGGAACTCATGGGGAAAGAGAGGTTATGTCACTTCTGAAAGAGGGAGCAGGCAATCAGCAAATATTCTAAGGTAATAAAGAAAGAAAATTACAGAGTTGAAAGTTCAATTATATCTTAATCTGGTCACCGTCTTAATGGATAATTATAGTCACATAAGCGGAGGAAAAGGCTGAGGTCCTTAACACCTTCTTCATCTCAGTCTCCAACAGTATTTGAAATCATCCTCAGGTTATCCCCAGGTCAGCTAGTTTCCTGAGCTGGTAGACAGGAGTGGGGAGCAGAAGGGATCCCCTACAATCCAGGAGTAATGGACCTGCTGAGCCATTTTAATGCTCACAAGTCTATAAAAACTGGTGTGATTCATCCTAGAGTGACAGGCTAGTTGGTGGATAAGCTTGTTAAGCCACTCTTCATCATTTATCATCAGTCCTGGCTAACTAGGGAGGTTCCAGGTGGCTGAAGGTTGTCCAGTGTGACATCCACCCATGGGGATGGGGCCAGAAGGGCCAGAAGGAGGATCTGGGGAACCACAGGCTGGTCAGCATGCCTGGTGTGCCTGTAAAGATTATGGAACAGATCATCTTGAGCATGATCACAGGGAACATACAAGACAACCAAGGGATGTAGCCCAGCCAGCAAAGATTTAGTAAGGGCTGGTCATGTCTGACCAACCTTATCTCACTTTATGACCAGGTTACCTGTCTGGTAGATAAGGGAAAGGCTGTGGATGTTGTCTACCTGGACTTCAGCAAAACCTTTGGCACTATATCCCATGGCATTTTCCTGGAAAATCTGGTAGCCCACGGCTTGGACAGGAGCACTCTATCCTTAGATAAGAACTGGCTGATGAACAACCAGCTGGACATGAGACAGGAGTGTGTCCAGGTGGCCAAGAAGTCCTGGACTGTATCCAGAATATCCACAAGAACAGGGAAGACTGGAGTGATCGGACCTTGAGTGCTGTGTTCAGTTTTGGGCCCCTCAATTCAGGAAGGACATTGAGGTTCTGGAGTGAGTCCAGAGAAGGACAACAAAGCTGGTGAAGGGTCTGGTGCGCAAGTTCCATGAGGAGAAGCTGAGGGAGTGGGATTGTTTAGCCTGGAGCAAAGGAGGCTCAGGGAAGACCTTATCAGTCTCTACAACTACCTTAAAGGAGGTTGTCGCCAGCTGTGGGTGGGTCTCTTCTCCCAGGTAACATGATAGAATTAGAGGACATAGTCTGGGCCAGAGGAGGCTTAGGTTGAACATTAGGAATATATTCTTCACAGAAAGTGTGATTAAATATTGGAATGAGCTACCCAGGAAGGTGATGGAGTTACTCTCCCTGGTGGAGTTTAAAGAAAGACTGTACATAGCACTCAGTGCCATGGTCTAGTTCACATGGCGGTGTTCAGTCATAGGTTGGATCTGATGATCTCAGAGATCTTTTCCAGATAATTGATTCTGTGATTTATTTTTGCTAAGAAGATAATCTCTTCTACTGACCACTTCTTTGTAGTCTTCCGTTTACGAGTTTAGCTATTTTGGGGAGAGGTAGAACATATAATTAGAAAATCAATTTTTGAATTACAGTCAATTAAAAATAGAGTTGATTGGAAATGCATTTCTTGTATGCAGAAAAAGATGGATTAAAATGGAAGATTCCTATTTAACAAATAGTGATTCACATAAATGTTGTATATAAAGGTACAGTATTTCTTATTAGTTCTTACTACTCACAAGTTCATAGGTGTAAATTTAGATACAATAATCATAACTCATGTGTTTTCATGAGTTAACTTATGGCTACCATCAAATGTTTAGGTTCCCTTTTTTTATATAGGATAGTTGACACGGTCTTCTTGGACAGAATTTTCACTTGATTATATTAATATATATTTCACTGAATAACCACTTTCTAATTATGCAATTCCTTGTCAGTAAGCTGTCCTCCTTGTTATTTGTTACTTTACTGATCTTCCTTTTTTTTTGTAAGAAAATGCTGAGAGAGCTGTGATTGTTCAGCCTGTAGAAATAAAGTCTCAGAGGGAATGTCATCAGTGTTCATAAATACCTGAGGGGAGTGTGAAAAGAAAATAAAGACATTATTTTTCAATTTTTTCCAGTGGATGAGTACAACCTGAAATGCAGCAAGATCCTTCTTAACAGCAGGAAGCACTTGTTTACTCTCAGGGTGACTGAGCAGGCTTCTGGCAGGACCTGTGAACATATGGAGAGAGGAGCCCATGCAGGAGTAGATATCCTGATAGGACTTGTGAGCCCATGGGAGATCCACAGTAGAGCAATCTGTTTCTAAAGGATTGTACCCCTTGGAATAGGATCAGAGAACCGTAAAATGTCTTGAAGGGACTCACAAGGATCACTGAGTCCAACCCTGCAGAGAATAACCTCAGGAATAATATCTTGTGCCTGAGAATATTGCCCAAATGCTTCTGGAACTCTGGCAGGCTTGGTGACTTGGTCACTTCCCTGGGTTCCAGTGCTCAGCCACCCTCTAGGGGAGGAACCTACTTCTAGTATGGAATTCTAAATGTTCCCTGACACAGTTTCATGCCATTCCTGGGAGTCGTATCACTGGTCACCAGAGAGAGTGGATCAGTGTCTGCCTCTCTGCCTCTCCTTGCAAGGAAGCCTAGACCATGTGAGTCAAAAGAAAGGCAGCAAAGTTGGTGAAGGGGCTGGACTACACATTGTGTGTGGAGCTGCAGAGGGAGCTGAGAGAGTTGTTTCGCTTGCAGAAAGGTCTGGCCCAGGGGAGACCTTGTAGTTCTCTACCTTCTGATATGAATTCGTGTTGATTTAGTATCTTTTAACATTTGCTAAAACTTCAGCTTTACTGTTAACATAGTGAGGCATGGAAGTATTAAGAGAATCTGATCTAAGATCTTAACTAAATGACTTTTTAGGTTGACAGAAGATGTCATATCTGCTGAACTGTAATAAACAAGCAATAATAAACAGTCTTGATGGGAAAGGTTTGTCCATGACTGTCAAGATATATGCCATAGGGGCTATGGCAAGATCAAGGATTTAGGCTCTTTCTTAATTGTTGCTTAAATGTTTCTCTTCAAGGTATTTTTTAAGTCAATTTACTTAAAAAATATACTTGATTTTGGTGGAAAACCCCCAAACCTTAAAAAAAGCAAACCAAAAATCTCCCAAAGCAAAAAAACTTTTCCTCAATAATGCTAACAATAACAATGAATTGCCATCATTATTTAGAAAAAAAAATACCAGTTTTCAGATTTTGCATTACTAAGCTTTATGTTAAAATAGATATTGCATTTTAATAGCCATATTTTTGAAATCTCATAAAGTACTTGCAATTTAAAAAGTAGTCTACAGTAGCATTCCCTAGTGATGGTGACTGATATAGGTTGCTATTTTGCAGGAAATTATTTTCCAAAAGGAACATTTCCTAGTGTCTTGCTTTTAAAGAAAATGAAAGGGATATTTTATAGTATTAGAGGAAAAAAAATCCTACTGTACCTAAGGCAACAATGAATATAGCAAATTATATTCTCAGAGCTTTTCTGTACTAACAAGGAAAAAATTGTTATATCTTCAGGGTGTTATTATGACACACACTGAAATTCTTTCAACAGAATATGAAGTCTGTTATAGAAGGAATTAAATTTAAGTTTTACATATATGAATGATAAATGCAGAGAACTTTGCCGATAGTATTAATTTTAAACTTCATAGAGCAAACAAGCTACCATATACTTCATCTTTCTTTTACAAAGCTAGAAGTTGCAAAGCACAATGAAATATTTTATACATTCAGAATAGTTTCCGGATTTGCTGTTAAGTGTTTTTGTTTGTTTGTTTGTTTGTTTAACAAAGATGGAAATAGAAAAAAAAGTAAATAAGAAAATAATCCTGTAACTTCATTATTTTATTTACTGTTTTGTTCTGTATATTTACTTCAGTAAAAGAAAGAGTGTAGTGAAATTTTCCAAATTTGTGTAAAGTCATCATTCATATATTTTACACTGCCTTTGTTGCTACACTTGCAAGTAACTCAAAGATGTCTGGGACCTTTCATCTCTGTGTTTTAATGAGACAACTTCTTAGAAACTAAAAGAACTGTCTTCTCTCTAGCTGTCTGCTGTGGTCCTACAGTATGTAAAATAACAGTTTAAACACAGACAATTTTATATCAATAAAAGTGATTTTTCCTATATTATTTTATAACAATTTTATGTATGTTTTGTTGTTTTTTAATTAATGATAGCTTTTGAAGGGATGCTGTATGCACATCCTTCGACCTTCATGCTTTCTGAAAACATTGAGGGGAAAATCATGCTGTATTAGTGGAGGATATTTCAGTTTTATAAAATTCCTATTGGAATTTCATGATGATGGAAATGACATTTTTCAGTCCCTAAAAACTGCAATTGCCTAAAAATTTGACTTTATTTTTTTAACTCTCATGAGTGTAGGTCACTACTGAACAAATAGATTAACACTTTGTTGAATACTATACAAACAATAAAAACCAACCTGAGATTAGATTTCTTCTATAACCTAGTTCACCACATAAAATTAATGAAGAACAAATTATGAATTACGGACAGAGAAGAAACCAACAAAATAGGCTCATGGCTATCCTTGTTGGTAAAGACTCCATGAATGTTAGAGTTTATATTTAATTATGATGAATTTAATTATGATGTCTTGCTGTATGATGTGCAGTGCCTTGGCACATGACAAATACATGTACAAGTATATGATATAAAAACATACTTTTCACAGTTTGAATGGCCCCACAACACGTTTCACTGGAAGCCTCATTTTTTAAGATATTTCATTTGGATACTGGAAGTCTACCTTTGACACAAGGTTACAATGTATCAAATACTACATTTTAAAATAATCTATTTTAAGATTTTTTTTTTACATTTTCTATGCCTTTTTTTGCTTTGAAGATGTAATTTTAGTTCTAAAAAATACTTGAAGATATTAAGAGACAGCAATATATATCTTACATAATTAAAACTAGCATTATTTTAGTATGCATTGTTGCCTAGAAAATTCAGTACCGTGACAGTAAATGAAAAGCTAAAACAACCCTATGAAAAATGCTTCAGCATCCTCCAAGAAAAGTATTCACATTTCATGACAGTAATTTTGTCTCTTATACCCACTTAATGGATGTTCTAAGCTCAAAATTGAAATGCACACATAATTGGTTTTAGAAAAAGCACTTGAATTTGAAAAGAAAGTCTAAAATAGTCTTTAGGTCAGAAGGTACAATGTCTTTTATGTCGCAAGTAGACCCTGTAATCTTGCTAAGGTTGTAAATGCAGCTTCAAATAACACAACAGAGACTGTCAAATTCCTGTAGACTGAAAAGCACCATAAATATTAGATAACATAACCTATTGTATGAGGCATCACTATTTCTCACATATTGAATAATCTTACATAATGAATAATATATATTGATTATATCATGCTGATTATGTCAACAGTCTGTTTTCCTCTTTATAGCTCTCCAGTTAAGGTTCTGATCTGCTAAGGGCTAGACCCTAAGCTTTATGACAATGGAATTTGCAATTTTCTTTAATTCAGGACTCATCTGTTATACTTGTCCACCATCTTGAACTCCAGACTTTAAATATCATTAAATACTTTTGATGCCTATTATCACTTGGATAAGCGTAAACAATAAGACAGCTGCAAAGAAGCGGTGAGTCAGGTTCAGTATCTTTCTGTTATCAATGTCAAGTTGTTCTGCCAAACTGTACTTAAAGATCTACATTATAAATGATCATTAATCTTTGATCTTAAGGATGCATATTTGACTTCAGTGGACCTTATTTGAGGACTTGGATAGTCTACCTGCAAGTTTTGAAATTTACTCAAATACAGACAGAAGATTATGTTGTTTGAAATCCATTATTCTTGTCTAGTTTACCTTCTTAAGAAATCAGCTCTCAATTTTATTTCCTTTTCCAAACATTCTCATCAAACTTGTGTCTTATTTTGGTCCTTAAGTTTCTTTCTTCTCACAAACTGGATTTTATGAACAGTTAAAGTGTGCTCAACAATACTGTTTGAAGAAATACAGAAGACAGCGCAATTCTTCTATTATCATTTATCTTCTGAAAAAAAACTTAGTTCCTTTAGTGGACTTCTACTTCATGCTGTGCAGATCCCATTCTGGATCATCCTCCTTGCTCTTTACAAAGCTATCTAAAGTTTTGGGCTTTTTTAGTTTTGTGTGGTTTTTGTTTTGGTTTGGTTTGGTATGGTTGGTTGGTTGCTTTTTTGTTGTTGTTTGGATTTTTTTGTTTGTTTTGTTTGTTTGGGGGGGTTGTTTATTTGTTTGGGGGTTTTGGTATTTTGTTGTTGTTGTGGGGGGGTTTTTTTTGGTTGTGGTTTTTTTTTTTTTTTTTTTTTTTTGTAAGGTAGGAGAGCTATCTGCTTCTTAATGCCCACCAGAGCAGATCAAGCTAGTATCTAGGAAGTTTAACCAAGGTTTCTCTTTATTATAATATACTTGGGATCAATGGCTATCTCAGGCCCTAGTACTGGGCTAAAATAACACTCGGACCTTGCTCAAGATCACTAACTGGCACAGGAGTTTTATTCTTTTCCACTAAGATTGACTATAGCAGTGCTTTCTCCTCATATAATGGAATGTAGATTTACAGAGCTCTTGCCAACTTCTGACACATTATTTTTTCCCTACCTTTTGTTCCCATCATCTTCTCTTTTTAAAATCTGAAAGAACAGATCTGCTGTCAACATCTTTATTTCCCCTGTTTGTTTTGCATGATCTACTTTTCTTTCCTGTGACTTTCTAGATTAGAATTTATGGAATTTTCTGTACTGTTAAGAAAGCTTTTGTCATGGAGAGAGCTCAAATATTAGAAATCTGACTTTGCCCATCTTTCATTATTAGCTTTCCTGCCTCATTCTGCATGGATTGGTCCAAATAGATGTCCCTACAATCTTGTGTGCATAGTCCAGGGAATATTTTATCTAATGAACTACTACCAAAATGTGGAGTGAATTAAATTGACTTATGTTTTAACTGACTATTCCCACAAAACCATTGCAATCTTGAAACAGCCAGTATGCTGTCACACTTCAGGACCTGCAGTATATACTGTCAGCGTTATGATAAAAAAATTACATTTGGGTGTGTTATAAAATACTTTTCACCTGTTTTCATTTGTTTTTTCATTACCTCATGTAATACTTACTGAAAAATAGTAGTTCTGTCTTAGTAACCATAGAGAAATATGTAATTTTAAAGGAGAAACAAGGTCCAGTACTCCACATGGCTAGCAGTATGGGCACAAGAAAACCCATAACCTCATGCTCTTGGGACTGGTGATGTCCTCACTATAGGAATTATATTTCTAATTTGAATGTTAATATGCATCTCCTTTGCACAGAGAATGATTAACAGCATCATTCATTTTTCTCTGATCTTTGGTATCAGCACAATAAAAATTTTCATCCAACTTGCTCACTTGTGCCACGATAGAATTTACTTTTTTCTATTTTTCTTTCCATTTAATCGATTTCTTTTCATGCTTATTTGAGTGGGAACATATTTGAAACATTAGTTTTGTTCCATCATATTTGCTGTAGCCTCTGTTCTGCTAGGATTATTTGCTTGTTCTTCATTTTGGAAAGTTTTTCTGCTGCACAGTGGCTGTTGAGACCAGTTCACATATACAAGGATTTACAGAGTCGGTAGCTGATGGACCATATCCAGTCTAAGTTACTTCTGGAAAAATAAAAGTGAGGAGAGAGAGGAAAAAGAGAGCATTCCCCTTTGACCAAGCCAATACCACTCCCCAGGCAAGGTATCTATTACTGGATGTTCTCTCCAGTGGAGAAGCTGCTCCTGTGTACCATACTTCACATAGTAGCTGCCATGTAGATTTCATCAGAATGTGCTCATACTTGCTATAATTATTCCTGTGGATCCTCAAATATTGACAAATATCTACAACCAAAGTGCAGAAAAAAGACAGAGAGAGGGGTTGATCCTCAAGCTGGTGGCAGTTACTTTCCATCAGAAGTTATCACAACAAACAGTACTGTGGCTTGTGGGTTCAAGTCAGCAAAAGAAAAGCTGCATGAAGGCACCACTGTGTGAACATAATGAAAAAAAATACTGCCACATACTGGAAAACAGCCATAGCAGCTTTCTGAATAGTGAGGAGTAAACAGACTCCAGAGTTGCATGCAAAAAGCCCTTGATATTATTAAATTAAGGTATGTAAAATACAGTGCATCATTTCTCTCTTACTGTCCATTAAGTTAATCGGCGTGTTTTAAACTTATCTTTTAGATAATATATTATCCTGCCCAGTGGCCTACACATTACTAACATAATAAAATTTCTAGATGTTTAAGCAAATTACATATGTAACTGTAGCCTATTTTAGTATGTTTTATTTGCAGAATGATGAGTGTAATACAGTAAACTAGAGATAAGTTGACTAAGATATTTTGAAAAATAATAGAGTGATGAGTTCTGATGTAAAAAAATGAATGGACAGTCAATGTGACTTTTGAATACACAAAAAAAGAAACCCACAAAGAAAAAAACATCAGACATAACTGGCAAGTTCTTTAACTTATGCATTTATCCTATATCTGAATCAACTTCTATATTTCAAAAGGAAATACAGATAAAAAACCTTAATAATTTAAAATTTCAGAAAAATTACAGGCTTATGACTTTAGGAGTTCAATCTTTTTATTCAAAAGACAATAGATATATGGAATGACATAATTTCAGAAAATAGGACATTTGCCTGAGGAATGTTTGTGCAAATTATGACAGCTAAAAGGCTAAAAGTGATCCAGAAAAGATATTTGTGTTATTCAACACAAAATTCTATGCAGCATTTTCAGATAGCTTAAAACACTGTAACACTTCACAACACCTTGCATAGAACTCCCCATCTTTAACAGCTTTAGTCAGACTCAATACATTGATGTATTTGAAACAAGAATTAATTCTCAGAACCCAAGATATGCATGAGATCAAAACTTGATGACTTAAAAATCTCATTCGGTCTTACTCAATGTGTTACTTCATACTTAAAATGATTAGTTGCTTATGTGATGACTTTGCTCAGAGTGAAAATATTTGTAGAGAATGTGTGGGAGGAAATGCTGGGGATGAATTTTTATTGCCTGATATGTTTGACCCATGCAAGCATGTTCTAGGGTTCTTTTTATAAATACATAAATCAGTAAAGTATTGCCTAAGAGAAATATGGAGTCATACTGTTTCACCGTTTGGCTTTTATGATATCCTTAGACTCCAGGATTTTACACACTCCTTATATGTATCCAGTATACTCAAACTAAGGAGTAACTTAGAATACTGTTTGAATACAATTATTTATAAAATATATTAGGTAATCTGGGGCTTTATAGAAGGGGTGGCAGGGGGAAATCATAATGAAGATAATTAAATGCCAAGACCTGAATGAACAAATGTCATGAGAAAGATGGCCTGAATTCAATGCCCGTGTTCAGAGTAGGACATTGGAGTCAGTTGCTTCCCAATTGTAATTTTCCTGATATTTTACTCTTTTTTGTTTTTTTTAATCCAAAGTGGAAAACTGAAATGGAAGTAATTTTTGCGTTTTTTAATGGAGATAATTAATTTCTGTTTGTTACTGAACATGTTGAGTAATATTTAAACTGAATCAAGCCATAGAAAATACTAATGCAGAGGGTTTTTTAATATCTTCTATATAGCTGGCTTTTCTATAATTAACCTTCTATATAGCATTCTAGATAATTAGATAAGTATAATAACATTTAGTTTACTCCATGAGAAACCTTTAAATAAAATTTAACACATGAGTACAAAGTAAGAGGTATTTGATATTACATGTTTTAACAATCCATTAAATTTTGGAATGATCATTCCCAAAGTAATGTTTTCAAAACTTCATATGATCAGAAACACAGGAAACTTCTGCATGTGGCACATGGGGGAAAATACACCAAAATTAACATTTTGAAATGTGAAAGTCAAAAACCCTGTATCCTCTGTCCTGTGTTTACACGAGACCTTTGACATTCAGTTTCAGAGATGAATGAAATAGGATAAGAAACTGACTACTCTAAATGGATACATTTTTTATACACGTGCAGATGCATGAATGGCTGATTCTATTTTCATTTTATATACTGTTTTCTGAATTGTTTTACATTGTGCTTTCAATTGGTCACTGTATAAAAACTGTGCCTTATTTTTGTCCTAAAACAGGTTTTCTCCAAATGTAATTTTCAGGGTGACAAGTCCTCAAAAAAATGCCTTGACAAGTACTTTAGTATTCTGCTTTCAGAAATGAAAGGATTTTTAAGATATGCTTTCTGCACCACTATCTTAAGGGCATAAAAAAAGTAGTGCTCTAGCTAAGACTTCAAGAGTATGCCTGTGAATACAAACACTCCTGTGTTATCTCTAGCAAGGACCAGAAACTTAGTTGCAGTAGAACATTAAAGTGTGCTAAATTTTCATTCCTAAAGCACTTAATCTCAAAGATCTGTATTTTTATACCGTTAGAAGGATGGTTGCACATTTTGTTCCAGGTCAAATAGCAGCTCCCAAATAATCTTTAAGCAAAATTTAGGGGCTAGCATAAGGCAATGGCCATTTTCAATGAGTTTTTTTTTATGAAAACCACAGTTTTGGAAGGGCAGGAGTGTTGAATAGCATGAATGAAGGTAATTTTAAATCACCTGGTATCTGCACTATGAAACAGTTCATTGCAGCTCTGTAGATCCTGACTGTAACAGAGAATAACAGCCAGGATCTGGCAAGTTAGTTAAAATTACTTCATTCCTGGTATGAATTCAGTTTTACCCTTAGACAGATGTAAATTTTGTCTCCTGATCAGCTTGAAATAAAGTAGCAAACTGAGCAAGGCTTGCTAATAAGCTTCACAAATCTAGGGAAAGAATAGATATTGTCCTCTGGCTTCTGTGACCTGACTGCTTAGTGTGTACCTTTTTAAATTCTTCCATTAAGTGTATAAAAATGGCTAGGCATCATAGCAGATTTCTTCTAAATCATTGTTGAAATTTTGGGGTAAAGAAGAAAAACTTGATGTGAATAGGGCTAAAGGAAGGTTTATATGGGACTTACATTTGGTACATTTGGTACACTGTCGCTGCCCACCGTTGACCACCACACTCGCTGTCCACCCAGCTAGCTCACACGGTGGGCTAGGCGGCAGGAGTGGCTTGTCTTCGGGATTCCCAGAATCCCTAAGTCCAAGTAAGGCCGATGCCTTCGTGACCGGTGACGCGACTGTGAAGAACAAAGGGCTGGGAGAGACCTTTGGTTGGATCCAGAGACAGGGTTTATTCAGGGAACAAAACAGGGGAGGAGATAACACAAGGATAGGAGGCAACCAAAGGCGAGGAGAACAGTTAAGCACGAACTTAAATAGGGGCCCTCCCCCCAGGGGAGGGTGCAAACAGTAACCAATAGGGGGAACCCAAGGGAGGAGCACAAGGTGGGGTGATTTTACCAAGATCCAATAGGATACACGGTGGGAGGGGTACAATTCGAATGAACCAACAAGAACTGGGGAAACACAGAACTATCTAGAACAAAGGGCGTGGCCACGGGTGATTGATAACTTGGAGGGGATAGGGCTTAGGAGATTGACAGGGAAGGTTCGGGAAGGATGGGAGGGGCTTAGGGGAGTAAATAAGCCTAACGGCGGGAAAAAGGGGACCTGGAGTGGACCAACTGGGAGAATAACAGAGGGGGATAACTGGGAAAAACCATCTGTACAAAGAACATTTAAACAAATACAACTTAAGGAAAAACCATGAAAATAACTAAACCGCAACAGTACACAACACAGAATCTATTACAACTTCATTGCAATACCAGTTTTGAAGATGAAGGCATCAGAAAACATCTGGATTCTCTTGAATTTGAACTCTCAATCCAAGATCTGTAGCTTACTAAAAAATATCCGTGTTATATATCCCTAGAGCAAGCTAGAACACATTGAGCATCAAACTGTTGAGAGTTACACATATTGTAAAGACATTATCCTGCCAGTATCCTGTCAGAATACTTGCCAGTATTCTGGTCAAGTTGTGGTATCTTCTTATCTTGATAATGACACTTTTCTTCTGGGTAACAGTGTTCAAGTGTGTGCATGTGGCTGATCATTTCATTGCTCACTAAGTGTTTTCAACATGAGTGCTCTTTCCTGCTTCTAATTGAAGATATTTTACTTTTCAGATTAAATTTGCCTTTTCTGCTGTTTCTTCTGTTTTCCTTTTAGAATGTTGTTCACACCAGTCAGTTGTTCCCAGCCATCTAAAGCTGTGTTCATTTGTGAAGATCACTATCTGAAATCCTGGCACTATTTTAACTTGAAGAATGTTTAATAATTTTAACTGTTCAAAAAGTAAAGTTTATTTGTCTTTGTCTTGACAGCAAATATGTCATTATATAGACCTGAACTTTTAATCTATTTAAAATTTATATTTCTAATCTTCATGATTCGGTTTCTTGACTTAATTGTGGAGCTGAGATGAAATTAGCTTGCTGTGAAACATGACAAATCTTTAAATTTTTTTTATTTGGGTAACCTTTGTTCAAATTAAGTTCAAAGATATTCAAAGAGGCAACTCTAAACTGCAGAACCCAAATACAAAACAAAAACAAGTACCTTTTTTTTTTTAGAAATTATTTGATTCACTGAATATTAATGAAGGTATGAAGACCTTAGGGAAAACAGGACAGCATGTCAGCTTTGCACAGTCTCTTTACTATGGGTCCAGAATGGCTCAACTGCTGGAAATAAAGCTTTCTCCTTTATACTAAGTCCAGCGTATTCACCCCTTGAATGTCTTGCTGTCTTTGTTTCTCTTTAAGGCATTCATTTGACACCTTTTATGTCACTTCTGCTGCTACTCTACAAGATACTGCCCTCCAATGCAGCTTTTAATGATTCCCTCCAGCACACAATATAAATTGAGAGTCAAGTTTACCAGAATATTTCAGCTATTTATTATAGTGTCCTTTTAGCACTTCATGCTACTATTTTAGTAGAAAATTGAAAACATGGATGAATAAATAAATAATCACCTCTGGAAATGAAAAATTATAATCAGTATCATTTTATTATCCATGTAATGGAGGTGAATCTTCTCTGTAGGATAACATAGTAACGTGTATCATGTCACAAAAAAAGATTATATATTATATAAAAGAAGGTAATCAATCCTTGCTTAAACTACCATGTCAGTAGAAACCTGACTATTTTCTCACAAGACATCCTACAGTCTGGAAAAGAATGATGTTTGCTGAGAAGGCAGAGGCAGCCTTGCCTCTTTGTGGTACAGCCAAGGAGTTAAAATCTGGTGGGAATCTCCCTTGAGTGGTTATGCACACATCTTTATAAGTTGTTTTGGTTTTTTCAATGATTGGTGGATATGGTTGCCATTTGAATCCTTATTTGGCTTCAGCAGTTCTTTCCATAAATGAATAAATAACATTTTATTAACCGTAGGTTTCTCTGTTTGTATCTTAGGATCATGTGTCAAAATTACTACTCTTTGATAAATTATGTTGCTATTTGCCTTCATATACCTGAAAAGATTATGACCACTCCTATGTGTTTGGAGTACTAAAAAAGATTTAAAAAGAAAGATACAGCAGTGTGTGCTGTATGTCACAGTATTGATAAAATAATCTTATAATGAAAGTAATTTTAGCCTGGACAGATTTTTTTTTGGCTGCATTAACACTGTGTTGATAGATTAAGGCTCAGATTTGCTAAAAGAAGTGATTTTGATTACTGCCTAAAAGAGGTTACTCATCAAAAAATAATAAATTATATCCAAGCTAGAAATTCAGAACATAAAATATATTTTGTGTATTACATCTTCTTTGGTGATGGCAGAATTGCTTAAGCACAGGTGAATTTATGAACATCATATCTAATAGAATTGGTCAGGAATGTAAATGAAGTATATGAACAAGTATGTACTAGATCAGGACTTGTCAGAAGGCCAAAGGAAAACTATATATTGTTAAGAGAAAATATAATTTAAATATATTTTGATACATTTTAATTTTTCTAAGTAATCATCCCAAAGTTAAAAAAAGTTCACAGTGAACATTTGGGTCTTTTGTGTGACTTATGGTTTGCATTAATTAGTTACAGTCACAAAAACAGCAAGGTACAATTGTTTTTTTTCCTAGTTTGGTATTGAATAAATCTTTTAAACAGGAGGAAATGTAAAAAAGGTAGGCTGTTAACAGAGACAAGTAGTGTCAGGCCTCACTGGAGATGTTCAGAAAGTTTATAGATTATTTTTCTTTTCTAAGGTAAATATTATTCTCTTTCAAGTCAGGAGCCTAATAAATAATTAAATAATGACCTGTCCTCTGGAAATGAGTTATTACACAGAAAATACCTTCAGGAAGAATCTCACAGTGCTATGGATGTCTGAAAGGGTAGTCTGAAACAGTTTGCAAGTTACATTTTTTGAAAAGTTATATAATTTTTGGGATGAATTATCTTTGGTTTACCAGTATGGGGTTAAATTGGAACTTTTAGAGCAAATAATGATTTATGTTAAGATTTAAATTATGCTGCTATTTTCTTTAAAATAATTATAGTATTCCTATAGATATTGTGTTTTTTTAATGCTTTTAATCTGGAGTGGAGTGAAGTACAAGAGCATACAGATCATAAGGTGGGAAGAATTTTATCAACAGTTGAACAAGGGCACATGTATCACTTACTCATGAATACTAATTCATGAGCATGCAGAACAATTTTTTTTTTTTTAAGTGAAGATTCATTTTCAAGAGGAATTAAAACCTTTTATCCAAAAATTTGTTAACTGAACAACTTGGTTTTAATTTTTTGTGTTGGTATCCCTTAGTTTCATTTAATCCAATATATGATATTTCATGTTGGAAGTGACATAATGATGGTACAGACAAGCTATTAGAAAATTGGATGCCTTTATCAGTACTGCTTTATACCATCTTGAGATTTACTATGCCTAATTTTATTCACATTATGATGAAATTAAAGGGTTTTAATTTGAAGACAAGTAGATGATTTAGGTACAGTGATATATCTTCTATTCATTTCATGCATGCCTAGCCATAATATTGATATACAATATTTATGCACATCTTCAAAAGTGTTTTTTCTCCTGTTCCAGGGACAAAATCAAGAATACTGTTAGCCTTATACTGACTGGCTAAATTAGTATTAATCACAGCACCTATATTCCAAGATTTGCCATTTTGTGTCTTTTACTTTAAAACAAGTAAGTTGTGTTTGTACTGCAATTTTATGAGAGCACTGAATATATTTTTTTCAGGAATTTATCTATGCAAATCAAAGAGTCTTTGTATCAAAGCAAGATGATTTTTTTCCTTTCTAGGAATGTGATTGTTTATCTTTTGTTTTGGTGGGGTTTTTTGCTTGTTGTTGTTTAGTTGGGATATTTTTGTTTGTTTCAAATTAGTCCTAATGAGACTGTTCTTTATAGAAAAGGAAGGACAAATTTGGATAAATGTTGAATTTGAAGTGATTTCCCAGATAGAAATACATTAATATGATGTATTTCCATTATTCATTAAGAAAATGCATGGTGATATCTACTTACCTTGAACTGTGATTCCAAATGGTTGGTAAAAGTTTAAAACTTAGAAAACTTACATTTGTATTTTTGCATTGCATGTTTATATTCTCTCTTCTTTGTTTCCATGCTTTTTTTTTGGCTATGTAGCTTTTGTACTCCAACCTGGGGGCTCCAGCCTCCCCTCAGATGTCAAATTCGAACTTTTCTGACCAAGGTTAGAACTGATCCTGTTTCCATTCTACTTCAGGCATTAGGCTGTTATTTAATGTGAACCACCTCTCTCTCTCTAGCTGTCATTTTGCATGAGAATGGCCTTGGGGTTGCTGTGTTTTTTCTTCTATGGATGATATGTGCATGTCAGATGTCTTTGAAAAATCAGATCAGCTTGGGCCTGTCTGTGCAGTGTCTGCCTGATTTGAAAATGTCCAAACAGCCTGAGGTTTCTGAAAAGGCTTGAAAGCGAGAACTGTCAGCTTTGTGATATACACGGTTCTGAGAGCCTACAAAATCTAGAGTATGAAGTTAAAAAAAATTATCTACAATTCCTTACATTCCTTAGCAGTCATTTTCTGGAATTGCAATCTTGGATTTAGGTACTAAAATTCTATATAAGTTGTACTTGACGCAATAAGGATTTTTAGACTTTTTTTGAAGTGGGTGCTACTTAAGAGAGTCATACATATTTATGTATTTGTTATGATGCTTGTATTTTTCACCTATTGGACTGGTAATACTGACTGCTGTAACTTTTCTTATACTAATGAAAATATAACTAAGATGACAAGGACAATTAGAAATGCTATACTGAATTATTGAATAATCATGTATTTATGATGTTCAATATGCATTAATATCCTAGAAAGTGAATAGAAATGTTTCTTAATAAGTTTTCTGCAATATTCATAGTTTCAAAGTCAGTTGTAATCATTACAGTGGCTAATTATTCTTTGCAAATACAGAGACACACATATATATTAAACCCTTCCCAGTAATTGCATTTTTAATTTGAAAAGTTGACTTTGGGGATTTAGGTATTCATTTATTAGTTCCATCTTTTAAAGTCAGACCTTTTATTGTGTGTTTGGGTATTCTTTTTTTTTTTTTTTTATTCTCAGCTAAATGACAAAATAAGGTTATCTGCTTTGATAACAAATTTTGAAATGTATTTAACATTCACTCTCACTGACACTAAATGTTTTTCCAAAGTTTGCACTTTATATTTCTATGTTCATATAATAGGATTGTAAAGACTATAGTCTAAAAAGTCTGTCCATTTTGGTACCATTTCAACAGACCTGTTTTGGCTTGAATCCCTTCTAAATTATAGAGAATTTTTTCCCATTATATGCACTTCCACTTGTGATCAAATTTAATTAATCTCTAGAATAAACAAGAACATCTTCCACCAATTTTCTATGGAGCTGTATATATTAAATATAAATATGGTCTTTAATAGTTTAATCTGTCAAAATCAAGCAGACTGTATTGATGACAAGGGACTTGACTGCTTACTCAAACCTGAATAGCCAGAAGTATTTTAAAAGTCCTGCATGTTGGGATTCCCAACCAAAAGAGGATCTGTGAAGATAATGGAAATAGCTCTTCAGGGTAATTTCAATTTTATTGACCAGCTTACCATGCTTAAAGGAAAATTAAAATGAGATTAGTGGAGGAATATTTCTCATAGCATTATATTCACTGTTACAAGTAAAAGAAACTCCCAAAACCAACCAGATAACCAACAAATATAACCCCTTCCAAAAGATTATGGGAGAAAAAAGAAAATATTTTAAAATTTTTAAAATTTTAGGGTTTACCCTAAAAGTACCTTTGGTAAAAATAAGTGTTGGAATAAAACACAAACAAGGCCATTTAGATGAAGTGCTTTCTATGATTTTTTTTTTCTTTGTGGTAGAAATGATTCTTATATATGCCTGTAGTACTGCTGTGTTTGCAGTTCAGTAAACATGCAGCTTAAGCAAAGATAACTGTGTCAGCAGTTGATTACAGATCAATATTTCCATAGTACTGCTGAGTGCTATATTAAGAAAGTTGTCTATTTCAGAGATAAATAATTCTGATGACTGAAGTAAAACTGAATTTATCTAGGAGAAAGATCAGTCTTGGAGACAGCTAAAATCTATGTATGTAAAAATTTTATTTTACCTCCTCTGTAGCCATGCAATAATAGAAAGATTTGCAGCATGTAAGCAATATTAGAAACATGAAATATGTGTGTTTCTAGAACAGACAGTGCATTTCATATTTGTATCTTTCATTTCACTTATTTTACTGAATATGAAAATAAGCAGGACAAATATCTTCTTGATGCAAACCTATTAAAGAACAGGGGTGTCTGTCTTTGTCCTTAACATATTTATAGAGTTCTTAGCAAAGGAAAATTGTGCATCCAGTTTTCAAGTGGAAGATGAAGTGGTTCATACAATATTGGCAAAATTCAGGAATTTTTTCTTTTTACTTATTATTGTTTTTCATCAAAGGCAGAATCAATGTGAAAACTCATGAAAAATCCCTGTAATAAACTGGATACCTCCCTGAGGAATAATTCTTTACATCATTCAGGGGACTTAATAATTTGGCACAGAGACTTTACCTTTAAAGCAAACCTTCAGTTTTTTATATGGTGCATTGTTGCCACAATAATGCTGTCCTAGATGTATGATGGCATTGAATCAGTTTGAAAACATTTTTTTTGTTCATTGATATTGTTAAAAAATTAAGCGAGTGAAAATACTGCAGTGTACAGTGGGCAATGAGTTGTAGCTGGGGATTCTGCTTTAGACACAGTAAGTGGGGGGGATGAGATGAGTAACTGTGGGTTTACTCCCATAGCTAAAAAAAAATACTTTCCTCTGTGAATATATGGCAAGAAATAAGTATAAATAACTGCATACCTTAAAGACTATCTCCAGGTATTTCATGCTTACATGATCCCTAGGAAACCTGTATTTATTATACAACCTCCAAAACAGGTTTTCCCAATGATAGGCTGGTATTTTAAATACTGCTACAGAAGCCAAAACTACTGACATCACTCTTAGTTAGGAACTACTGTTCCATATCACAAGCAAAGGTCAACACTGGTGCTCGGAATAATGTCACATGCTCAATAATTTTCATAACTAATATGAATGTGATTTTTACCAGTGCTATAGTCAAATAATAATGAAATAAAAATGTTTGGTAGCAAAGTAAGGGTTTTTTTTTCTTTCTTTGCCTTCCCTGACAAGGAAAACTGCAGCTTTTCATAGCCTTTGCTCAAAGCAGGAAAAAGTTGGGTATTTGGGGGTTTCCTTGTTGGGTTTTTTGTTTTGGTTTTTTTTTTTGTTTTTTTGTTTTTGTTTTTGTTTTCTAATAGGAGCTGCAAAAAAAAACCCAAAAAATTGAAGTCCGTAACTTTATGAAAAAGTTGCCAAAGGAAAGAGACAGTTAAAAGAGTGATAGATAAAGACTAATGGTGAGGTGAACTCACGCAGTACTATTGAGGATGGAGCTTATGTAGTGCTACAGGGTAGAATAGAGATATTTCCCATATGGCAATGTTCAGTGTACTGGAAACACTTGTGTTTAACAATTGAAAGCTTCTCAAAAACATTAGTAGTAGTGGCCTGAGGGTGGGCATCATAAAATTTCCTTCTATATGAATTTTGGAGGTTCTACAGATGCCAATAGATACAGCTCAAGAAAATATCTGAGAGAAAATAGCAGGCTGAAGAGTGAAAAATGGATGCTGAGAGGCATTGTGTATATGTTTCTAATACCTGATGAGCTCTGGAGACTTGCAGCCCTGCTGAGTCCTCAAGTGCAAGTGAATTCAGAATGCCCGCAGTCTGCTGCCTATACCCAGGGCCAGCAGTAAACACCAAACAATGGGTTTGTGTAGGTCAGAGAACATCCAAGAAGGTGGTGGGTGTTTTATGCAGACAAGTACTTCAGAATTACATAAACACCTGATGAAACAAGAACCTTCTTGAAGGACTTTGAGAAAAACAATCTAGCAGCCACACTGCAACTCTCTGCTTCTGTTAACAGCTACGTCTGGTCTGTAAGCTGCTGCTCAAAACAGGTGACAATTAATAATTGTGATTATGTATCTGTTCATGCAGACTTGTGCTAATGGGAAGGGGCACGTGAATGCATTGTACAGACAATTATCTGCTCTTAATAACAACAGCTTAATTAAAAGGTGTTCTAATACATAGTGGCTGTAATTGGTGTCTCTCCTAATTCTCCCCCTTAAAAGAGAAAAGGAAATTTACAACAGGAAATTAGTCTCATGCTTTTTCGAGAAAGAAATGTCAAGAGATTGACATGAAGATTTTAAAGGTAGAATTGAGATTAGTGTCTGTGAGAAAAATAGCAGAAAAGATGAAACGAAAAGGGAAGTAATAAAAAGGTTACAAAGATAAAAATTGTTGAACTGATTCAGTGGTCCAAGAAAAGTGTCCTATCCTCCCATCCACTCAGTTCACAGACCCTTATCAGGAGTGCTGGACAAAACCTCTTTTCTTTGAGATTGAAATCTACAGGAATAATGAGGAGAGAACTCAAGGAGACTAACTACTTGTCAAGTGGCCTGTACATACCTTAATCAAAAAGCTGCTACTTTATTTATTTATTTCAACACAAAGCTATGTAATCCCACTTGAACTTTTAAACTAAGCATGTTTCTAGATGCTGCTAATACACAAAAGATTACAATTTAAACAAGACAAAAATATAGGCCTTAAAATGCATTATCCTTCTGTATTTCGAAAAGAATAAAATCTCTGCACATTTTTTTTCTTGTATTTGGAAAGGAGAAAAAAAATAGTGTTGCTTTTCAGTACTTGTCCCCACAATGTCCTGCAATGGCGGGATGAAATTTGTATCAATGTTTTAGAAACAGTAATTTCACAGACTAGCCTGAGTAATACCTGGTAAGGACCCATCATCTGGAGTAGAACAGAAATAACTGTGCTGTCACAAAGCACAGATTGTAATGCTAATCACTTGGAGACAGAGTGTACAAAACATAACAAAGCTCAGAGAACATATTTACAGTTTTACTCTGCTTTAAAACAGTGATAGATGGGAGGTTTTTATATACTCACACAGCAATTTCACAGTAAAGTTCTCCGGCTGGCTTTAAACATTACTGAGCAAGGAAAGTGGCCAATACTTTGTACTGATCCATGGATAGTGGCAAATGTGGGGGTGGTTGCAGTGGCATCAGACCAACTGGCAGGGCAGATCCAAACCCATCTGGGCTGCCACACTGTGACAAGGCATTCCCCACAGTGGCCAAGCCATTCTCTTGGGTGGAGAACCTGGCTGTCAAGGTTGACATGAGGATGGTCACCTACCTGAATCTGGCCACTGAAGATCACCAGAACAACTAACAGGTGATCAGGCTGCTAAGATTCAAGTGTCTCAGCTGGATCTGGACTGGCAGTATAATGGTGAATTATTTCTAGATCAGTTGGTCCATAACACCTCAGGCCATCAAGAAAGAGATGCAACACAATGATGGGCTTATTATTGAAGGGTGGACTTAACCATGGACACAATCCCATGTTATTACATGAATGTGAAACGTGCTGGAGTTAACTATGTGTTAAAGCCTCTCAGGTATGGAGGACGACAGCTGAAATGCAAATATGGGTAGGTCTGTCTGATTATATTGCGTGCGACAAACCTGCAAATGCCAAGTGCCACGTGCAGCAGTGAAAGCAGCCACTGGAAGCCTGGAAACATATGTTGTGTCCCTTGCCACCACCCAGAACACTATCCTGGGCCCTGAAAAGCAAGTCTTATAGTGACATGGTACTCCAGGAAGAACTGAATCAGAAAATGAAACTAATTTCCAATGCAATCTTGTAGACATGTGAGCCAAAGAGCATTGGGTAGGAGTACCACATTCCTTATCGTGTACCACCCTCCAGAAAAATTGAATGATGCAAAGCACTGTTAAAGACTATATTGAGAGCAATGTGAGGACTTTCAATCATTGGCATAATCATTTGGTAAAAGTCATATGGTTAGTCGGCAAGAGACAACCTGCTGATCAGACTGGCCCTGTACAATAAAAGCTTTTATATACTGCAGAATGGGATAAAGTTCTTGTAATACACATTAAAAACATTCTAGGGAAAACAATCCGGGTTGTTTTTGCCTTAAAAAAAAAAATAAAAACTCATTATTTGGATTGTTTTTCCTCAAGGATCTGTTTGCACTCTGTAGGTAATGTTGGAGGATGGGGAGCTCTGGTGTGTATCTTAAGGGATTTGGGGTGAGAATAGCCAGTGAATTGAATGTCCAGTGATATTAATAGCTATATAACTGTATTATCACTTCTATATGCCCATCACTGCACTGGACACCTTGTGACACCTGGTGACACCTGGTGACACCTGTCTCTGCCTCTTCACATTTGAGAATCTGAAACTGATTTGCTTTGGTAAAAATCTTCCAGATTAATGAAGAATGAACTTTGATGTAGCCAGACAAGTGCAGAAGTGATGGAATTAGAGCTGGCTTCAACAGGCAGTTATCCAACACACCATTTTTCCTGTTCTGAAAGATAATTATGACAGATGGAGCCCAAATTCTGGACTAAACAAACTCAACAGATACTGCATAGAGATGGCCCATATGGGATTTAAGGGAATGATTTCTGTGGGTATTTTTCAAAAGGCAGAAAGCAAGGTACCTGGATGTGGTGTAAATGGTATAGAATAAAGAATGGATACTGTCCTGGTTTCAATGAGGATAGAGTTAATTTTCTTCCTAGTAGATGGTACAGTCCTGTTGCTGGGATTGAGGATAAGAATCATGTTGATAACTTACTGATTTTTTTGGATTTCAGTAAAGGTTTTGATATTGTCTGGCCCGTGATAAATTAGTGGATTGGGCAATCACCAACCATATGAAATTCAACAAGGAAAATGCTGGATTTTAAACTTGAGATGGGGCAATCCTGGGTGTACAGACAGACTGGGAAATAAGACACTGGAAAACAGTGCCACTGAAAGACATCTGTGGGTCCTGGTAGACAGAAAATGGAAGATGAGTCATTGTGCCCTGGCAGCCAGGAGGGCCAACCATGTCCTGGAGGGCATCAGGCACAGCATCACCAGCCAGGCAAGGAGGGGGATTGTCCTGATCTGCTCTGCACTGGGACAGCCTCACCTCGAGTGCTGGGGGCAGGTTTGGGTGTCGTAATATAAGAAAGATGTTAGAGAGCATCCGGAGCTGGACAGCAGTCAGAAAGTGGTGAAAAATATTTTGCATCACTTACTTTTCTTGGATTTTAGTAATCTTTCTCTTTTCCATTTTCATTACAATTACTATTATTGTTGTTCTTGTTGCTATTATTATTGTTTTTGTTGCTATTATATTTTACTTCAGCTTTTCAGCTGTTTTTATATAAGTCCATGGGGTCAACCTTTTTTTCCTATTTTTTCCCCCTCCTATATAATGCATGGGGTTATAAGCAAGCATCTATATCATACTTAGTTGCCATGTTGGGGTTAAACCATGACAGAAATACATGCTATAAATTGTCTTCTGAGGAAACTATTTTTTCAGACTTGGAATATGTATTAATGTAATTAATTTTCTCTCAGATTCAATCTAATGTAATGTTTTATGCAATTTCAAATGTGATGGGGTGTTGGGGAGGTTTTGTGGTTTAGTATGGTTGTTACATTGGAATTATGAATTTGGGGAAATTATCTAAGTGTATTGTTACCTGATATTTTTTTCCCCCAGATTTTCAAGGTTCATGGGTATACATAACCTCAGAAGCATGTCTTCATCAAATATTTGAAACCAGATTTTTTTTCTCGTTCCACTTTAATAATTATCAATTAAAGGGCATAAAACATCTCTGCATGGTTCTTAATTAAAGAAATTAGATTAAAAATATGTAAGAAAACACTGCTTATGAAAATTAATTTTCACTGTGGTTATAGAGAGAAACTCTAGAAAAAAGTTTATAAAAACCTTTTTCAAAGTATTTTAATTTTTATTGCATATGGTTTATTTCTTCAGGTTTTTTAATACAGCCTGTGTTCTTTTCAAATGTACTCCAAAATTGTTACCATGAGAGAAAGCAGCATTTCAAATACTATGATAGATTTTCTGAAGGATTATAGGAGATAGAATGGTATAAATAAGATTAAGTAAATGCCAGGTTTTATCCTTTTTTTTTCTTTTTTTTTTTTTTCCCCACAATAGTCATAGACTCTAACTGCTAATTGGCTTTTGCTAGCTGTTCTGTTTTGTAGGGTTGGTTTTTTTTTCCCTTTAGAATTTCCAATGTAGATTTTGCTCCTGCTGACAGACATCTGCTCTGGGAAGGTTGCCATAACACTATTTAAAATAACAAAGCTTAATTAATTGGTACAAATCAGGAGAAAATGCATCATAGTAGCTGGAATAACTTTGCACTATTAAAATATGCTTCACGGGGTAGAGACACTTCAGGCTATCTGTCAATTATTTATCCATAACAATGAAGAAACTGTTAATGTAAAGACCTGAGAAGTTCGTGGTTGAGAAACCTGACTAGAAAGTAGACTTGCTTGCCAAAACATTTTGTTTCACCACTGTCCTCAGGCTGAAGAGCAGCAAAATAGGATACTAAGTGACTTCAGCCAAAGATGCTAGTCATTTCCCACGCAGCTCCCAGTTTTGAAAGGAGTAAAAAACCTTGTGTTTTCTCTCTGGCTAAGAATAATAGCTATGGTTTACACTCTTTAAAACATTCTAAGCCATGTAACATGCTCAGAGCACGGTGAACTATTTAATTTCACTGAAGAAGCACACTTCTTTGTTATATAACTAGCTTGAGAAGCAGCTTACAAATTTATGAGAATCAAAGTTGGATGAAAATTAGGATATCATTTAACTTTCAGTACTAAACAGAACATGCAAACATTAATAGATTAAAAGGTGGATGATTTACCTTGGAATTTCATTTTGTGACATTTTTGAAAAAGTTTATTTTGATTAATCAGGAAATGTTTTGATTTCTCTCAGTTTTCAAACTTATATAATCAGTTTTTCTTTCTGTGCCCTTTTCTTTCCATCTGCATTTACTGAACATCAAATTTCTGAGTAGAAGACGAAGGGATGAACATTTAGAACTGTACCGTTTACACTCAACTGGAAAAAAAACCAACTAAACAAACAAAATCCTCCCACCAATCAACCAAAATAAAACCCAAAGCTCACAAAGTTGTTAAACATAGAGAATAAATGTGACTTATTGTCACATTGTAACTGAAGCTAAACATGCATATCATCAATTAAAAGATGAGTAAATTAAATCCTGTATATTGAAGTTTTCAACATCTCGAGCTTTGCATTGAGAAAGTTTAATTTTCTATGTATAAAAGGGTAACTATGCCTGTATATGTGTACGTGTTAGATTTTTACATTTGTTTATATACACTATTTAGAATTAATAATTTTGCTCTTACATCTCACAGAGTGGAATGAAATCTTGCTTTTGAACTAGAAGTCTTTTAAGTGTTCTTCCAAATTCCTGTACTACCTTACCATACCATTGAAATGTGGCAAATTCTCCATATAAATGTAGTCATAAATAGCATAGATGCTAAGTGAAACACTGCTCATGTATCTAATTTTTTGCAAGTCAGATGGCTGAGAACAGGGACACAGAAAAAAAAATGCTTAGTGAAAAAAAGCCTAGAGCTCAAGAAATGTAGCTGCTTTAGGGAACATAGCTGTCCTCCCTCCTCAGGGCTTCATTTTCTTGTTCTTCAGACCAAGCACTTCATGTCATGCCTTTAAAGAGGAAGTAGGATACATTTTCTTCTTTAATACGTCCAGTGGAAGACTTCTTATGGAATTTATTTTATGCATAATCCATACTTTTTAGAGTTTGACTTCTTTTTTCCTAATAAATTAAATATATGGTAATCAGAAATATTAGACAAATATTTCAAATGCAGACACCATGGCAATAAGCCACATTCAGAAAAATAACTATATCCTCTGGTCTTTCTTTGTTAATTTAATGAAATAACTTTATTTTAGCAACATCCTAATTTAAAGTATAGAGAAAAGAAACTATCTTGATGACTAGGTATGTATCATCTTAACGAATTTTTTTTTTTAAGATTATAGTCAATAAAAAAAAGAATTGAGCCAATTTGCGTGTCTTAAAACTATCTGATGTTGTTACTAAAGTAGATAACCAAAAATTGCATCATTAATTCTGTCAGCTTTATGCCCAACCCTTAATCATAAAGTTCTGATGACTTTTCTGCTAAAAAAGGATGATTTTTTAAATGGAAATTGGTAACTGTGCTTTCCCATCCATACAAATATGTCTGCATGGTTTTCTAGAAAAATCAGCATATGCATCTAATAAAAAATTAATAGTTAAATCCAGCAAACTGGGGTGTCTTTAAAACAGTGGAATACCTGAGCGTATATGTATTTATTTTCTTACACATTTTACTGTGAATTTTTGACAAGTAGGTGTCTCAGCTGACAAATTCCAGTCGACTTCAGTGTGGTTCATTACTGGAGATGCATAATCCTCCTTAGGTTTTATACACTGATTTGGTCATTTGACAGTAATTGCAAAACTACTTTCTTGCATATGAATTGTAGCCTAATTAAACTGGCCTGCAGGCACCCACAGCAATGATGCTGGTTAAGCAGCATTTTCTACATTCCCAAATGCTACAATGTTCTTTTTGCTTCTGCTGATTTCACGCATTTTCTGCCAAGTTGAACTACTGAGGCAATGCTGTAGGGGAAGTTTTCACTGAAAATGCATCCTTCCTAAGTCTATTATAGAAATTAACAAAGGACCTGGCTGTCCCAAATCTGATACTATTTCAGTTAATCGGTTTTATTGATTACAAATATTATTGATAACATAAACGCTGTGAATTTTTAACTAAAAGTGAATACATTGAGGAGAGATTTATGCTTTGCTTTGCATTTTGATCCTGTGGACCACGTGGCATAAAATTCCCCCAAACTCTCAGCTGTTGGTCTCTCTGGAGGCCTTGGTTTGGAGACAGGTTATTGCCTTAGAACAGATGTTCTAAAGTTAGTAACTAAAGGTTAATATTATACTTGTAAATTGCAACATTATTTGTCACGCTTTTTGAATATGTATTAATGAGATATAAATTAAAATTACATCCCAAATATATCATTAGTAGGCCTAATTATTATGTGGCATACCTGTGAAGTTTTTCAAACCCTTTTAAGGACATTTACAGGAGTGTAATTGACAGAGGCTTTCTGTTTATACTGGGCTGTATTGTCAAGACTTTAGCCAGAAGGTTCAGGGTAATAATTCTTCCTCTCTATCCAGCATGTGTTCACATCTTCTAAATGAGCTGAACATGCCCATGTTAAGATGTATTTGATCATTACGGCCTCTTCTGAACTGGTTGCTCTCCTTTGTCTGTTTATAACCACATGGTACTGTTTACAGTAATCATCATGCTGATTAACAATGTGCTGGTAATTCAGAATGATATGTGAACATGTGAAGAGCAATTTACTTTCTAAAGGTTCTGCTCACACAAGTTCACTTACTTGTGGAGACGCATGCTCCATGTAAATAGATTTATTTCTTCTTTCATCTACCAAAGTACATTGCTTATGCTTTTTTTAAAAAGAAAGAATTTTTAACCCAAAGCTTTATGCTTATTTATTTTGTCATATTGAAAATAAAGGTTCTATGAGATGAAAGCATAGCTTTCATTTGGGTTTGTTGCTCTCTTTTCCTGTTGTGGGCTTCTCCCTTGAACCCTTTAAGGCCATATTTTCAGATAGCATTAATGGATTTGGACCAATGTGGGCCATCAATAGCAGATCAGTATCAGCTGACATTACAAGCCTCACAAAAAAATATAGTTACAGTCTGTCTCTCTGGTCCAAAAGGACAGTAAATACTGTAGGTGTTGGATTGGTACTTCCTGAACACAGTTCTCGTTCTTCTTTTTATAGATTCTCCAGCAATAATCATCCATCTTCAATGAATGCTGGAAAACATCTTTGAAGCCTTCCTCATGTGCTGTGCTGAATGGAGCACAGGAGGTATATGTCAGTTATGCCAACATTTTCTTCTGCAGAAATAAATTCTAGTTTCCATACAGGGAACATGACAGATGATTTTTATTCTTCAGAAGAGCTTGTCCTTGGGTTTTGTGGTATTTAATGTCTGTTTGCTTCTGTTATAATCCTTTTTTTTTTTCTTTTTTTTTTTTTTTTTTTTGGAGGGTGGTGTTGGTGTTTGGTTTGGTTTTAGTTTGCTTGAGTTTCGTGGGAGGATGAAGACTACCTATACAGTGTCTTCTTTGGCCATTTAAGGTCTTCCCCTTCTTGTCTTCTTTTGCTGCACAGAGTAAGAGTGCATCTTGAATGTAGTTGAATAAGGTTTCCTTGAACTCACTATCTTTTTCCTCTCATATAAAAAAAAGCTTGGTTTTGGCACAGAAAACAAACAACTCCCCCAACTATAGATAGATTTAGAAAGTATATAAATATTAGACAAAGGATTTTGCACCTATGTTCAGCACAACAATACACAAAGATATCTACTTAGAAATGCATATGTCATTTTTTCCTCACATTCCTTTCTTTGCTGCACATTTTTCCCTCCCTGTGTTTGATCTTTCTCTTCAAGCTTTATCTTTCAGTACTTTTCCAGATAATGTTATAAGCACAACAAGTCTTGTCAGGCTGCAATATTCAAGGTGTAGTGGTATAACTTGCTCATTTAATTTGTGTGTGCTTTATTGGCTGAGCTGTAACACTCAGATCAATATTCCTAGTGCTTTTTTCAATAATCATGTCGTTATACACAGAGTGAATTCTGTTGCTCATGTTGGCAGCTTAACTGCATATCTAACTGAAACAGTTCCTTCCTTTGCACTGGTTCAGTACTGTGGTAATCAGGCTTTTAGTTGAAGTATCTGCCAATCATGCTGCATGATTAGGTTAATACCTGGATTCAATAGTGGTTCAAATCATTGTAGCTGCTGCCCAGTGTGCTTAGCAGTCCACTGGACATGCATCTCTATGCAAACACTGGTGATATCCTTGGGATTGAAGTGAATACTGTAACAATGGGTAAAGAGAATTGTTTGTATTTCCTCACTGATTTCTTCAATTGCTTTTCCTTACATGTGCCTTTTTTATGTTTATTTTGACTTGATGATCCTTGTGGGTCCTATCCACCTTAGCTTATTCTGTAATTTTACTTTTGGATTCTATTCACAGCATTTAGCACTTGGAACAGTCACTGTTAGATAATGCTTAAGGACTAAAATGTATTTTCTTCCACACAATTATCTCTATGAGAATTTTCACTGTAATCCAAAAGTTTAATAGTTTTTCATTTTTGTCATCTGTATGGAACTGATTAGAAATTAAAATTACTACTCAAAGATTTACTAATACTCAAATACTTTCTAATACAGGTGTATACATAGTAATTAATCAGTATTTCAGATGTATAAGTAAGTAAATGACTTCAAAAGAGATTACTGAAGAGCAAGACAACAGTTTGATTAAATTTTTGAGAAGTGTATTACCAAATGGGCAGAAATAATGCTTGTACTCTTTTACTTGCCATCTGTGCTCTTTATTCATTTCTTGGAATGCTCATTTCATTACCTGCGGGCACAGACATTACCTCAAACAGGTGAATTAAAACTTAAAAATTAAATTACCTTAAATTAAAATTATGGTTTCATTGTCAGACATGCAGTGCTCCTAAATTCCTCCACAAAACCAACAAGTATGGGATTTTTTTCCCCTTTTGGCCAGCATACAGAGTAAAAAACTTCCAGATGAAACAATTAAAATCTATTAAAATTAAAAAAAAATACACCACAAAACAAAACAAACAACACCCCAAACAAACAAACAAAACCCCACCAAAATCCAGGAAGAAGGACCCTTTGAACATAAATGTGAGAAAATTAAAGGCCAAGGGGGGAAATAAGGTGTTTCACACTCTTTATACATTCATAATATAATGCTTTTGATAATGATAAAGTTTATCTTCTTCGTAGCAGCTCGTATGATGCTATGTTTCATATTTGTGACAAAAGCAGTGGTAAAAGAAGGTTAATTTAGTTGTTGGGCAGTGCTTACACAACATCAAGGCCTTTTCTGCTTCTGTCATGGTTTAGCCCCAGCCAGCAGCACAGCCCCTCACAGCTGCTATCTTACTTCCCCACTGGTGTGATCAGTGGGAGAATCTGAAGGATATGAGCTGGAAAACCCATGGATTGGGATAAAGACGGTTCAGTAGGGAAAGCAAAAGTCTCACACACAAGTAAAGCAAAACAAGGAATTAATTCACAGCTTCCCATGGGCAGACAGGTGTTCAGCCACTTCCAGGAGAGCAGGGCCCATCACATGTAACAGTTATTTGGGAAGAAAAATGCCATCACTCAAAACGTTCCCCTCCCTTCCTCTTTCTTTGCCCCTGCTTCATATACTAAGCATGTTTTATGACCTTATACTAAAGGCCTCTGCCTGAATTAAGGTGCGAATGAGATGATATGCCAAAGTTAATAGTACAGATTTTATTTAACAGTTATTGTGAGGTAGAGAGAGATCGAAAGAAATAGGAAGAGAGAAGGGGGGACAGTGAGAGAGAGGGTAAGAGGTGAGCAGAGGTGGGGGAAAGAGAGAGACCATGTGTATTCCTGTGGTATCCTGCTGGTGCCTCTTCACCCTAATCTTTGATGATGCTTTCCTGGAAACGGCTGAACACCTGCCTGATAATGGGAAATGGTGAGTCAATTTCTAGTTTTGCTTTCCTTGTGTACACAGCTTTTGCTTACTTAATAAAATGTATTTTTCACAATGCACAAGTTTTCTCAGTTTCATCCTTCAAATTCTTCCCTCGGTTGCAATCAGTGAGTGAGTGGCTTAGTCAGGGTTAACTCACAATAGAGGGTCAGATTCCTCAAAGAGTTTTTAAAATTCACTGGGCACTAAAAACTATTGTCTGAGATCACATGACTGAAACAAGAAAGAGAATATGGCACTAACATGAATGGATTACAGAAAAACACTAAGTGTTACATCAGAATTAATTCCTACAGCCCCCGTTAGCCAGAGGAGCTACATATTACCAGTGGAACAAGGTTCTTTCTCCTTACATTACAGGAAAACCTAAAATGGAATTTTTAAAAGGAGATCCAAAGCTATCTGCCATTTTTAAGTACCACCACATGCAACAACCCCTTATGCCATTGATTTTCAACTCTCTCTTTCATTTAACATGAATATTCACCACTACTACAGACACAATTTGTACCTAGCAAGGTTATGAACCCATGTCATAACTGATCAGCACAGTCATTGACTACAATTACAGAAAATTTTATGTCATTCATATTTAGGAGTATAAGCACTGACAAAAAAAATATTCTGTAGATACATTAGAGTTGATATGCTAGCATATTCCAAACAGTTTATTGATGAATATTTTGTTGCATCCCTAACATCAAGAGTTATATAAGTACTTCTCATTATCTTAGATCTAGATAGGTTTTATAGTAAATTTTTGCAGGGTCAAACCAGAAAAGGACTGTGAAGATCTTGTGAACTAATTTGCAATGTAGTTATTGAAAATGAGAATCTCAGACTTCCATATAACTTGTCATTAAAGACAAATGCAGATGGTGTTTTTATTTTTGAATCTTCTTTCCATCTGTGGCCTGTATGTATGCAAATAACTGAGCTAATTTCAGATAAGAGGATTCTGTTGAACTGCAAAATCTCAACTAGCCTGCTTTCAGTGAAAACGGAACTTTTTATAAGTGAATTTGGCTAGACATTTGCTCTTTCATTAAAACAGTTTGTATCCAAAGACTATGAATTCCATTTACCAGATGGAAGAAGTATTGCTTTAAAATTATTGCATGAGGAGAACACTTTGTCCTAGACAGAATTTTGCCATAATGTTTTAAAGATTTTCATTTCTAAAGACAATCATCCTGTCAGAAAAAGAAGTTTTATTTACCCTTATCAAATTCACTTACTGGCAATAATCCCAGGAAAAAAAAAGTGCCTCTGTGAAGAGCAGAGGATATCTGAATTAATAACTTGTGGTGGATTGTTAAACTACAGACAATGTTAGGTTTGAGTCTCATTATGGCATGCAATGAGTAAGCAAAATGTATCTGTCTTCAGACATCTTTGGAACAACATCAAAGACAACTGTTTAATCCACCAAACATATCCCAAAGATCAGAAAAGTCTGCAGGAAAAGAAACATTTTCTTCTGCTTCCCTAAGAAATATCTAATTACTGAACAATTAGATAGCTTTTTCGATTAATTTTTTACCCCGCTACTAGATAATTTCTCATTTATCTATTTACTTTCATACAGCAACTGCTTATAGATTATCTTATGCTTATGAAAACATGTAAGGGACTAAATCTGCTATTATTCTGAAATATTACAGTGTTTTTTTACACCATTTTGGGGAAGCCAGAAGATAGTGTATTCACAAGCTAATACACTTAATAGTTTAATCACATCAATTCTTGAAAAAGAGGCATGTACAGAAAAATAAATAGCATTATTATTTTGTGTTAATATATTCTAAATATATTTATTATGTATTTATATGGATATTATTATACATTTTTATTTATATAAACTGCATTTAGTATAGAAGCAATTCTTTTTTCCTGGGAATAAAAAATTCTTTATTTGCAAAAGTGCCTTCTAAGCAATTGTCCATTATATTCTGAAAGTGTATAGGTTACCTCTACACTTTATTTAAGTGTTTATTTTTGGGACAGTTGATGAATGAACTAGAACGTATCATCATTTTGAAAAGCCTTAATCATCTTCTGCTTCTTCCTTCTCTCTTTTCACTCTCTCTTCAACTTATAGTATGTTTTTGACACTTTCAGTTAGAACTCTCCCTTGTGTTATAGCACCATTGCTATGCTATCCATTTTAGACACAGTTTAGTTCTGATATAAAAATATTTCAAGCAGGCTTCTCTGCCCATCATTTCAATATGGTAAGAATAATTATTTCATCATCTTTGTGTCATGATAATTTTACATTGATTGAATAATAAAGTCGACTTTCAGTTCAATATTGTCTCAACTTTTAAATATAACATAAGTTTCAAAGAAAGAAATTCTTTGGACACTGGCACCTCTATTATTTATATGATAGTTTCACATATGGGCAGAGGAATCATAAAATGTGAGCCCTCAAAAAGCTCACAACCAGTGAAAGCATGGCTTTAGTAAGGGTTGTTAATCAATGCAGTTATATACACAAACTGCAAAAAGAACCTAAAACACAGTGTCACAATTTTGGATGGCCACATCTTAGAATAATAGGCTAAAATCAGTAAGAGAGTCTTTCAGACACATGCAACTCTGGTCCTTAATGAAGTCTTCCAAATACATACAGCCGTATGTCACAAACTGCATGCAAACTGGAATCTTCTAATCTGTTTCAAGGTCTACTCTTTGACTCAATTAAATTAAGAGTTTACACTTTGTATCAGTGCTACCGTCCCGTATTCAACTTATATTCTATAGAATAAAAGCGTGGAATCTGTGGCATTTAATTCACCTTTTCAGCTATTTACAACAACGCATTATGTTTTCTTACATTGCATTGACTGTACTGCATATTTAACTCAAAAAAAATCTGCAAAAATGCACATAAGGTTCTCAGCTGCCTCCGTACAAACTTGTTTTGATTTCAATAATCTGTTAAATACAGCCTGTAAAAGCTAAAGTGCACAAAATGTTTATAGACATGCCAGACAACATGAAACAGTCAAGATTACAGATTTAAGTTTCTCAGATGGTATTGTTGTGGCAAGTGTTTATGGCAATACAGTTTTCATTGCATCACATAAAAAATGAAGATGTTTAATAGGCACAATTTATGAATGCTTAAATTAAAATGGATTATTTTTTCCTGCATTGAACTGCAAGCTAACAGTGTCCTTATAAATATTTCTTTCTTTCTTATCCTGAGTTAATGTTTATATTAATAGAATTTTGTTTATTATGACAAAGAGCCTTTTGCCTACACTATTACAAAATGGCATCTTTGCTACAGAATCAACCCCCAACAATTCAAGAAAGAAAGAAAGAAAGAAAGAAAGAAAGAAAGAAAGAAAGAAAGAAAGAAAGAAAGAAAGAAAGAAAGAGAAAGAAGCTAAATACAAAGAAAACCAAACTCCTTAATCAGACAACATCAGTCAAGATGTAAAAATCAGACAATCATGGAAATTACCAAAATAAATAATAAATTGTCTTTCTTTAACATTTGCATTTTCTGTTGTTCACCTCTTATTCAAGTCCTTCATTACTGTTTACATGAAAACTACAGTTGGAGCAGATTACCCATAGAGATTTTTCCAACTCTGTTCTTGGAGGTTTTCGAAATCAGGCTCAATGCAGATCTGAGTAACTGCTTCTGACTGCAGAGCTGCTCCTTCTTGAGCAAGATCTTGGAGTATAGACTTCCTGAGTCCCTTTCCACTTGACTGATTCTGTGGCCTCAGAGTTCTATAATTATATCAGTCCAGTAATTCCTCAATCACATAGTACCTGTGGTGAGGATTTGAGGGAGTATATGTTTTGAAACTCTCCTCCCTTTCTCCAAGCCCTTTCACTTACCATTTTCTCAGTAAGGGAGGACTTGAACAATCTCTCATAAAATAGGGCCAATGTGTAGAGTTTAATATCAGGTATTTGCCTAGACCTAACATTAAAAGAGGCAAACTGAAGCCTACTTCTCATCTCTGGATATATTATCTTTCCAGGTAAGCAGTTCTGCAGTTGTGGAAGCCTGTGCATGCAAGGATTGTGGGAAATGGAAAAATAGAAACTTCCACAGATACTGAAGGGTTTGATTTGCAGCCTTGGAAGAAGCATGCATTGATGTAAAAATAGAAGTACATAGACATTAGGCAGAAAAATTATAGACTTATGTTTTTCATAGTTGTAAGTAAGAATATACCTTAAGTAAACAAGAAACTGTATTGGATAAGCTGGTGAAGGATTTTGTAGTGTGGTAATGTAATTGTATAGGGTAAGCTAAAAGTTTGGATGTTATACTAGAAGCATATGTGTGTACATGTAGTTCATTGGATAAAAGTATGTGCAATGGAGCAGAATAAAGAAAAGGTGATAGGTCAGAAAAAAAAATATTTTGTGGCAACTTTTCATTGGATTAAAAGGTTCTATATTGCCTTGTAACAAAGAAGCCTGTGACTACTTTGAGGTATGGATGAATTCTTGTTTCTCTAAATCTCATGACCTTGAGTCTGATGTGTATTGGAGCAATAAATCATCTTTAGTGCGATCGCAGCCTCGTCCCTTCATTAAAGCGACGATAATGAAGGATAAATTATACAGTCAGACTATTAGAAATTCTGCTTCTGTGTCACTTTCTAGAGTTTTTGGTTTTTTTCCCCTGTGTATCATTCTAGCAGTTTGTGCTTGAAATAGAAAAGGAAAACATAGGACATGATCCCAGTTTCCAAAGCATATAGTGAAAACCAAATTGTCTATGTTTATTATACCAGCACCCAACAGAAGTCAACCTGTGGAGGAGTTATTGGCTCAGCACCTCTAATTTGCTCATCCATCATAGAAGCTTCTACGAAGAACATTTCTACAAGAACACTTCTTTTGCCAAAATTTCAGTAATTCCAGATTGCTGGACAGCTGTCAATACACAAGGAACCTTCAGATAACACTGCGGGTAGACCAGTGGGAGGTTATTTACTTGAAATAAATGTCTTGCCAAAGTTCAATTATAACCTTTAGGTACTTGGGGAGCATATTCCAGCTCTGAGTTTACTAAACTAGGGCACTGTGAGTTTATTAGCTGAATACCTTAAGCTGTCCATGTCAAGGGCAGCCTTTTGTGAGGATTCTGAATAGGCATCAATCATTTTTGATTTTAATAGTTCAGTCTATCTAGTATTCACAGTTACTGTCTAGGGAGAGCCCTGTGTTATGACACTGCCAGAGCTGGCAGAGCTTAGGGCACTTTCTGACTTTCCAGTTATTTTGAGGCATGTGCACTTCATTAGCTTTTGAGCAAACAACCATTTTTCTTTCCAGGAAAGTTGATTGTGCACAGTGTATTGTTCTTGATTTTGAAGGGCTAATCCTGGTTTTGATTTTGCCAGCTGTTCCTTCCCTCTCATATGGAGATAGGAGGGAATCCCATGGAGAGGAAGAATGCATACTTTTGCACAACTTTTATAACCTTACAATTTGTATGGTTTAATTTACAAACTTTTTCAGATAATCTGGAACTACGGTTTTTTCTAGCAAATACTTTTTTGTAATATTCAAGCCTTTAACTGCGCATATTAATTTCTTGTCTAATGCATTCATTTGGTGTTGGGAAAGAATTAAATTCAATTAAATAAAAGGAACTTTTTAATTTTAATTATTAAAATTATCATTATTTATTTATTTATTTATTTATTTTTAGATACCTGTTAGATTTGAGAGAGAAACAAGATGTAAGATAGGGCAAAATAAAACAAGAAACTCTGGCCATATTTCTTGCAAGATGCTACACTGAAGAGTAGTTTGTGAAGACCCAGTCTTTTAAAAGTCACTGAACCTGGCTGCTGAACTGCTAAGAACAATATCAGTGATGGTCTGCTGATCCTCATCTAAAGCTTATCTGACTCATGCCATGACACAGACTCATGTGTGAAACTGATAGCTTAGTGCCTCAGTTTTTTCAGGCTGATGCTCAGTTAAAATTGTCTGTCTTTATGCTAATTTGTCTTGCATAGGATAATGAGCTTCATGCTGAGAGACAAGGAAATGTGCCAGGAATATTAAAAGCTATAGATATTTCATGTTTAAAACAAACAGGTTAAAAGCCATGCAGCATGAAGCAATCTGCTGAGTCGTTTTGGACACTGTCACTTAATGGTTACAGCCAGGAGTTTTAAAAAATGCAAGAATAAAATGCTAGGGAAAACTCTTCTATTTGTTTCTTTGATGCCAAGGGGAAGATTAGGAACATTACTTTTCAGAATAATAATGTTTAACCAGATGCTGAAGAAAGAAAGAAAAAATATATATCTTAGGCTAGTTCTAAGCATTTGCATATATAAACATGAATGTACATATTTAAATAGCAAATTATTTATTTCATACTTTTTCACTTGCTCACTGACATCCTTGGGTGTAGCTATAAGCAAGCATGCCCAATGTAATTATGCAGAACTCTCCTCTTAGAGTTTATCCAAATTCTTCTATATGGCCTCAAGTTTGCTTAATGTGATCATACTTCTCTTCTGCTTGAAGTTGGATTTTCCTCTGGTACTCTGGTCAAAGACAGAGTTGGTCTATGATCTCTGAATATAGGAACACATAAACTCATGCTTAAGTCTTCCCAAAGCTCTTAGATGTGCAGTCCTCCTTCCTGAATAATTTTAAATACACGTATTTCAAAGCCACACTTCCAGAACTCTCCTGAAACTGAACTGTATCCTGAATTGTTTATCCTTTCTCTCAGAATTTAGAAGTCTCTGCCTCTCTAATACTAAAACATTATCTCTTCTTAATGACTCACTGTAATAAATTGGAATACACTATAAGTTTATGCTTTCTACACACTGTCTAGGTAATTATATTGATCAAAAAGAGAATGTTAAAAATGTTGTTTTAAAAAATAATTATTACTGATTTTATTTGTTTCTTCTCACTTTATCTCTTTAATTGCCCAGGAAAAAGAATGACTTCAGGTATCCTTTAAGTAAGAAAATGAAATTTTTTTATATATGTCCAGCCTCTTGCCTCCAGAAATAGAAAACAAGCAAATATGGACTATTACTCAGTAAAGCATCAGCAAAACGTATGTGTACCCAAAGCCATTAAGTGTCTTTCTTAACGTTTAAGAGATGCACCTTTTCCTTAAATGAAAACTATTTTACATCTGAATACACTAATTTGCAACTGACTATAATTTAAATGCCATCTTCTATCTGTTTTACAATACATCAATGTAAAAGAGCATTTCTGCACCAAATGAAATTACTTTTTTGCAGTCTGAAAATTGGAAAGCTTTTACTATAGAAGAAGCCTGCAGCACATGGAAAATATAGTTCAATTATGTAATAAAATATTTTGCAATATTTTGATTGCTATTTTATTCCAACCTCCTTAACAAATAAAAAACCCCAATCTTATCTTATTTTGGAATTTTTCCTTTTGTTATATGGGGTCAACTAGTCATCCAGAAAGGTTCATCTACAGCTATTTGAGATAAACATCTGATTTTACTGGTCTTGCTGCTATAGTTTAACCTTCTCTCCTCAAGTACACAGTAAAGCTGAATGAATCAGGCAATGCAGGTATAAAAAACTCTTACACAATACAGAACTGCCTTTCATTTAAAATATTCTTACTATCTGGCTATAATTTGTCAATTCATCCTTCTGTTGACATTGAAATTAAAAGACAATAATTTTTTTATTACAAATTTTTGAAAATAAATTGCTCTCATCTTTGGAACTTATCTTCAGATACAAATTATCTGGAAAATATCTTTTTTCCTCCTTTCTTTCATAGACTACAATGTTAAAAACAATGTGAATGACCCGGGAGTAACTAATTGCCTGTCAATCACAATAAACCTAAATAGCAGTGTTTCAAGCTTAGAAAAACCAAAGTAAGAATGGGAACAAAAAATCTCCAGGACTGTATTTTAGTGGAATAGAATAAATCATGATATTGAAGGGAAAAAAAAAAAAAAAAAGTTACAATGCATAATGAATAATATATTAGGAAAANTGAAAACCAAATTGTCTATGTTTATTATACCAGCACCCAACAGAAGTCAACCTGTGGAGGAGTTATTGGCTCAGCACCTCTAATTTGCTCATCCATCATAGAAGCTTCTACGAAGAACATTTCTACAAGAACACTTCTTTTGCCAAAATTTCAGTAATTCCAGATTGCTGGACAGCTGTCAATACACAAGGAACCTTCAGATAACACTGCGGGTAGACCAGTGGGAGGTTATTTACTTGAAATAAATGTCTTGCCAAAGTTCAATTATAACCTTTAGGTACTTGGGGAGCATATTCCAGCTCTGAGTTTACTAAACTAGGGCACTGTGAGTTTATTAGCTGAATACCTTAAGCTGTCCATGTCAAGGGCAGCCTTTTGTGAGGATTCTGAATAGGCATCAATCATTTTTGATTTTAATAGTTCAGTCTATCTAGTATTCACAGTTACTGTCTAGGGAGAGCCCTGTGTTATGACACTGCCAGAGCTGGCAGAGCTTAGGGCACTTTCTGACTTTCCAGTTATTTTGAGGCATGTGCACTTCATTAGCTTTTGAGCAAACAACCATTTTTCTTTCCAGGAAAGTTGATTGTGCACAGTGTATTGTTCTTGATTTTGAAGGGCTAATCCTGGTTTTGATTTTGCCAGCTGTTCCTTCCCTCTCATATGGAGATAGGAGGGAATCCCATGGAGAGGAAGAATGCATACTTTTGCACAACTTTTATAACCTTACAATTTGTATGGTTTAATTTACAAACTTTTTCAGATAATCTGGAACTACGGTTTTTTCTAGCAAATACTTTTTTGTAATATTCAAGCCTTTAACTGCGCATATTAATTTCTTGTCTAATGCATTCATTTGGTGTTGGGAAAGAATTAAATTCAATTAAATAAAAGGAACTTTTTAATTTTAATTATTAAAATTCAGATAATCTGGAACTACGGTTTTTTCTAGCAAATACTTTTTTGTAATATTCAAGCCTTTAACTGCGCATATTAATTTCTTGTCTAATGCATTCATTTGGTGTTGGGAAAGAATTAAATTCAATTAAATAAAAGGAACTTTTTAATTTTAATTATTAAAATTATCATTATTTATTTATTTATTTATTTATTTTTAGATACCTGTTAGATTTGAGAGAGAAACAAGATGTAAGATAGGGCAAAATAAAACAAGAAACTCTGGCCATATTTCTTGCAAGATGCTACACTGAAGAGTAGTTTGTGAAGACCCAGTCTTTTAAAAGTCACTGAACCTGGCTGCTGAACTGCTAAGAACAATATCAGTGATGGTCTGCTGATCCTCATCTAAAGCTTATCTGACTCATGCCATGACACAGACTCATGTGTGAAACTGATAGCTTAGTGCCTCAGTTTTTTCAGGCTGATGCTCAGTTAAAATTGTCTGTCTTTATGCTAATTTGTCTTGCATAGGATAATGAGCTTCATGCTGAGAGACAAGGAAATGTGCCAGGAATATTAAAAGCTATAGATATTTCATGTTTAAAACAAACAGGTTAAAAGCCATGCAGCATGAAGCAATCTGCTGAGTCGTTTTGGACACTGTCACTTAATGGTTACAGCCAGGAGTTTTAAAAAATGCAAGAATAAAATGCTAGGGAAAACTCTTCTATTTGTTTCTTTGATGCCAAGGGGAAGATTAGGAACATTACTTTTCAGAATAATAATGTTTAACCAGATGCTGAAGAAAGAAAGAAAAAATATATATCTTAGGCTAGTTCTAAGCATTTGCATATATAAACATGAATGTACATATTTAAATAGCAAATTATTTATTTCATACTTTTTCACTTGCTCACTGACATCCTTGGGTGTAGCTATAAGCAAGCATGCCCAATGTAATTATGCAGAACTCTCCTCTTAGAGTTTATCCAAATTCTTCTATATGGCCTCAAGTTTGCTTAATGTGATCATACTTCTCTTCTGCTTGAAGTTGGATTTTCCTCTGGTACTCTGGTCAAAGACAGAGTTGGTCTATGATCTCTGAATATAGGAACACATAAACTCATGCTTAAGTCTTCCCAAAGCTCTTAGATGTGCAGTCCTCCTTCCTGAATAATTTTAAATACACGTATTTCAAAGCCACACTTCCAGAACTCTCCTGAAACTGAACTGTATCCTGAATTGTTTATCCTTTCTCTCAGAATTTAGAAGTCTCTGCCTCTCTAATACTAAAACATTATCTCTTCTTAATGACTCACTGTAATAAATTGGAATACACTATAAGTTTATGCTTTCTACACACTGTCTAGGTAATTATATTGATCAAAAAGAGAATGTTAAAAATGTTGTTTTAAAAAATAATTATTACTGATTTTATTTGTTTCTTCTCACTTTATCTCTTTAATTGCCCAGGAAAAAGAATGACTTCAGGTATCCTTTAAGTAAGAAAATGAAATTTTTTTATATATGTCCAGCCTCTTGCCTCCAGAAATAGAAAACAAGCAAATATGGACTATTACTCAGTAAAGCATCAGCAAAACGTATGTGTACCCAAAGCCATTAAGTGTCTTTCTTAACGTTTAAGAGATGCACCTTTTCCTTAAATGAAAACTATTTTACATCTGAATACACTAATTTGCAACTGACTATAATTTAAATGCCATCTTCTATCTGTTTTACAATACATCAATGTAAAAGAGCATTTCTGCACCAAATGAAATTACTTTTTTGCAGTCTGAAAATTGGAAAGCTTTTACTATAGAAGAAGCCTGCAGCACATGGAAAATATAGTTCAATTATGTAATAAAATATTTTGCAATATTTTGATTGCTATTTTATTCCAACCTCCTTAACAAATAAAAAACCCCAATCTTATCTTATTTTGGAATTTTTCCTTTTGTTATATGGGGTCAACTAGTCATCCAGAAAGGTTCATCTACAGCTATTTGAGATAAACATCTGATTTTACTGGTCTTGCTGCTATAGTTTAACCTTCTCTCCTCAAGTACACAGTAAAGCTGAATGAATCAGGCAATGCAGGTATAAAAAACTCTTACACAATACAGAACTGCCTTTCATTTAAAATATTCTTACTATCTGGCTATAATTTGTCAATTCATCCTTCTGTTGACATTGAAATTAAAAGACAATAATTTTTTTATTACAAATTTTTGAAAAGAAATTGCTCTCATCTTTGGAACTTATCTTCAGATACAAATTATCTGGAAAATATCTTTTTTCCTCCTTTCTTTCATAGACTACAATGTTAAAAACAATGTGAATGACCCGGGAGTAACTAATTGCCTGTCAATCACAATAAACCTAAATAGCAGTGTTTCAAGCTTAGAAAAACCAAAGTAAGAATGGGAACAAAAAATCTCCAGGACTGTATTTTAGTGGAATAGAATAAATCATGATATTGAAGGGAAAAAAAAAAAAAAAGTTACAATGCATCATGAATAATATATTAGGAAAAAAATAAATCCAAATCTTTCCCATGGTTCTATAAAAAAGGTAGATAAATAGGAGATTCACCATTTTGCTGGTTGTTGATTTGGCAGTTTAAGGCTAAAGAGAATGAATGAGCTTGACTCCTGCATGACAGTGTTACCTGTGCTGCAAATTCAGAAAAAAATGGGCAGGATGAGTAAAAACCAACACTCAGATTCAACTGTGTGTGAAACCTTACATTAATATGCAATTAATATGTGTAGAATATAGACTTACCTTAACTGTGATTCCAGACTGCCAAAGTATCCAAGAAAATCAATTGACCACTTTAAATTGACTACTTCAAGAAAAAAGAAAAATCCAGACGTACTTTTTAGGCTGTTCATAACTGAAGCAACAAAGTGACATTAATTATTTTGAACAAATGAAACTGCTTGTCCTAGAATACGATAAATCAATGATGACTTACTTATTCAATGCAAAATATGTTAGATCTCACAGACTTTAAATTAGATATTAATATGTTTTGGAAAGGTGATATTACAGATTAAGTAAATGGTCAACAAAGATAATTTCATGTCTTCAAAGAAAAATAGATGCAAAGCTGCAAAACTTGTTTGGTTTGGTTTTTTTTTTCCTATTTTTTTTTGTTTTGTTTGGTTTTTTTTGTTTTTTTTTTGGTTTTTTGTTGGGTTTTGTGTGTGGTTTTTGTTTGTTTGTCTGTTTTTTGCTGTATTGTTGTTGTATTGTTTTGGTTTGGGTTTTTTTGTCTTTGGGTTTTTTTCTTAAATTACTAATTCCAAGATCTGTTAAGCAGAATTAGTATAAAGAATTCCTATGTAAACCCTGTCAGAAGGGAAAAAAGCAGAGCTTTAAGAAGAGGGATAATCCAGGCTAAATGCTATGGAAGATAAGGAAGATGGTTCTATGTGAGTGAAATAAAAAACTTTAGTTCTGAAAGCAGTCATTAACTGTAAGAAGAGCGAGATACAGAAGACTACCTGGATCAAAAGAGGAAAAAAATTAAAAGCTGTAGATTTTACTTATTCAAACCATTATCTTTTTTCCCAGCTATCAGACTCTTGTATTTTTTTTTTTATTTCAGCTACACCAGTTCACTGTGGTAGGTTTCCCTTCAGAGAGGAAAAATATACAGATATGTAGACATGTATTTTATGCATAGGGCAAGGTGTGACTTTCCAATTTATTAATAAATGTGTATAATAAATATTTTTTTTATAAATGTGTCTGTATTAAGTCAATAGAAATCATGGGAACTAAATTGTTATATGTATTATTTCTTTATATATGTATTATTTCTTTAAAGATTTTTTCTTGCAGTTATTAGACTAAAAACACAAAAACCATATGTCCTGGTTTTGGCTGGATAGATAGAGCTTGGGATAGAGTTAATTTTCTTTCTATTAGCTGGTACAAACAGTGTTGAGTTTTGAATTGAGGATGAAAATAACGTGGGTTATGCACTGATGTAGTTTTTACTAAATTGTACTTACCTCAAGTCAAGGACTTTTCAGTTTCCCATGCTCTGCCAGTCAGTAGGTGCAGAAGAAGCCAGGGGGGCAGGAGAGCCTGGCATTAGTGGGTGGTGAGTAACTGTAGAGTATATAATTGTTTTGTTTTGGTTTTTTCTCCTTGAGTTTTATTTGTCTCCTTGTCTCCATTTACTAGCTATTTGTAGTAGTAGTAGCAGTAGATGACTTCATGTCAATTGCTAAACTGTTCTTATCTCAACCCATGGGTTTTACCTTTTTCCCATTCTCCTCCCCATCCCACCATGAGGGGTGGGGAATGGCAGAATAAATAAGTGGTGCATGGTGTTTAGTTGCTGGATGGCATTAAACCACAGTACTGCACAAACTACACTAGATATTTTAAGGATGAGTACTTGGAAATTTTGTGCTCATCAGATGTTTAAATTTTATTTTACAGTGTGAATTTTACTCATTTAGATAATAATTGTCTAACTTAATACCTTTTTATGTAAAAATAAAACCCAGAAAAAATATAATTTATATATGTATATTCTTAATACACTATTTTATAATAAATTTTCCTACATAAAAAAGCTTTTCTACTCCCACTTTATTCCTGATCTGCAAGAGAATGAAAATTTAAGGTAATTTGCCAATAGAAGTATTAAAAAACTAATAAATTATTGCATTATAGTTGGTACTCCTTTAGTCATTGACACTCACTCTGAAAGAAAACAGAAAATGCTCTCTCATTTAATTTTTGTGTGAATTCAGTTCTCGCCATTAAAAGATAATCCATTTAAGTAAAATGCAAACTTGATCAAGTGCCTCACTTTTCCCTTCCTTTGTTGCAATTTTTCTTCAGCTATAAAATCATGAAAGCAAGATCAATTTTTCCCTTATGATTTAGATAGAACCTAACAGCTTTTTGTAAAAACAACAATTTATATGAATTAATCAAGGTTTTTATGGAAACTGTAAAATATTGGTCAGCTTTCTATTCTCACTGATGCTAGTGCTATAGTTTGGATTGCTTTTGCTGCACTAGAAGTGAAAAGTGGCATTTGGCTAACTGAGAATTGTCATTTTAGCAATATTTCAGAGACTGAAAATATGAGATAGATTCTCTATTTTTCTCAAATTTCCCATTTAGAACCTTCATAGCCAAAGAAATCAAACAATATGAAATGCAGCAAGTGTTAAAAACAGAGTAACAAATCAGACAGCAGAAAGCATAATTGGCTTTAGAGATTTCTGCATCTTAAACCACTCACTCTGCAAAGCCTTCCATTAGTTCCCTCCCATTCCTAGGGGTTCATCTGCCTGTCAGCAAAGGCCTTAGCCCTGGTATAGAACTATCTGGTCACCTTGAGTCAGACTTCTGAGGAGACTGTGAAGTTGTGAAAATGAGTGGTGAAAAGGTTTAGAAGGATGAACTGTACTGATTGAAAAATGCTAAACTGCAGATAAAAGGAGTGTCCAGACAAGATTGTTAGTTTCTCCAGGGTTCATGGTGAATGCCAGGACAGAAAAGTATAAGACTGTGTGGAAACAATGCAATCGGAAACAGAGGCTGGCCATCTTCTTCACAAAAAAAATAAAAAGGTTAGCCGAAAAATGTTCTGTGATCCGGGAGGGTCATATGAACACTTTGTCTACTGTCCTTTAAGTATTACACAATTAATAATCATTTTGTACACTTAAGCTCACAACATTCTGCTTGCAATGTATTTTTGGGGGTCAGTAGAAGTTGCTGAACAAAACACAAAACTTGGGTAGTATGATGTGTTGAAAATGGTGAGATATGAGACCAATGAATCACAGTATGTAACGGCACACTGCCCTGGCTCAATGCCCTCTGACCAGGTTCTTTTAGACATTCCACACTTGGAGGGTGCAAGGTTGAGTGTCATGGTTACTTATTTGAAGATAATCAATGTTAAAAAGGTTTTCCAATTCAGAAGAGTGATACAAAATATGGTGAAAATACGAAAAAATTTAACAAAATATAGCAATCGCTGTACACACTTTAATCACAATACCAATGTTATTCCTAGTACCAAACTTGCTCACCATCAAGACAGTGGATATTCCCAATCACAAAAAGAGAATACACAAGCTTAAGGCAGGTCAAGTTATTATATGGCTTTAGGATGTCAATTCTAACATTCCTTAATTTAACCTCTGAGACATAACCCAAGTCAAAGACCGATTCGTGAAACAAAGCTCAAAGAAACAATAGATTTCATAAGATAAATAAGGTTCTTCACAAAGAACTAGTCTATTTCTTTCATTACTTCCAAATAGAGTTTCCAAAGAGACTCTAATGAAAAACCAGAAAATAAAATCAGGTTTTGATTTTCTATACAGATAGTTTGAGACAGCAGTCTATTAATTCTCTATTGGATTGGGACATGTGATTCAATTTGATTGAATACCTCCATATAGGGGATTTGTAGCATGTTGGTGTACCTTGCCTGTTCTATCTCCCTCTATTAAAGTGTTTTGATCTCCCATAGGTCAAATGTCATACCTATAGTCTCATTCATATTTCTCCTGCACATTGTACAAAATCTAAAATAATAGAATTTGACAACAAAACTCACCAGGGGTTTTAGCTAGAGTAAGATTCCAAAATACAGTTCTCTGGTGAGACAGCTGCCTGGAATGCTGCATCCAGCTCAGGAATCCTCAATATAAGAAGGACATGGACCTGTTTAGGGTGAGACAGGTGGAGAGATTTGGGGTTATTCAGCCTAGAAAAGAGAAGGGTCTGGGAAGACCTTCTAGCAACCTCCCAGTACCTAAAGGTACAAGGGAGCTGAGAGGATTTTTGACAAGGATGTGCAGTGGCAGGCCCAGAGAGGGATGGCTTTAAACTTAAAAATGGTAGGTCTAAATTGAATACTAGGGAGAAATCTTTACTGAGAGGATGATGAGGCACTGTAACAGGTTGCCTAAAGAAGTAATGGATGCATCATCCTTGAAATAGTTTAACACCAGTTTGGGTAGTCCAACCTGTCTAGTGGAATATGTCCCAGCCCATAGTGCAGGGAGGTAGAACTAAATATCCTTAAGATCCCTTCCTACCGAAAACATTTTATGATTCCATGGTTCCATGGTACTAAATAAAGATGTGGGGAGGCTGGCAAGGATCAGAGAAGAGCCACAAAGACCATTCAAGGGCTTGGAAGCCTGCCATAGGAAAGGCTGAGAGAATTGTTTTTTTCCACCCTGATAAAAGAAGGCTAAGGTAAGACCTTGTCATGATCTTCCAGTATTTAAAGGGTGGTTGCAAAAGGGAAGATGACTCCCTTTTTTACAAGGAGTCACATCGAAAAGATGAGGGACAATGGGTACAAATTATTCCTGGGTAGATTCTAATTAGACACAAGAGGACAATTCTTCAAAAGAGAAATGAGCCATTGGAATAATCTCCCCTGGGAAGTGATCGTTCCCCAGCATTTGATACTTTAAGATTCAGCTGGAGAGGGTGGTGAGCCATCTTTTCTAGTGCTTTTGCCATAAAATGTTGGACTAGATGACCTTTGAGGTCTCCTTCCAACCCAGACTGTTCTTTGATTCTTAGATTCTGTGATTAAGTGCCAGTGTTGGATACATTTTCTGGGAAACTTAACAAAGTTGTATATTAATTGCCTAGTAACACCAAAGTGAATCTATCTATAAATTTTAAGAGTAAGAAATAATATTCACATCCCATTTTGGCATTACTGCAAACTGACATTGCAATTTCTAAAGCAAGTTTTTAAATAAAAACCAAACAACCAAGCAAAAAAAGACCAAACAAACTACCACCCCAAACAAACAAGCAAACCACCAAAGAAACCCACCAGAACCACCCCCAGACAAACATTTGAGCTCTTTTCCATAGTTCTATGATGCTCGCAATAGTTCTTAAGGCTCTCCTGTAAATCCTTTAAGGTGGTTCTAATGGAAACTTTCAGAAAAGTTAAAACCATTTGGCTCAAGTAGAGAAGATAAGTACATTAGTGCCCCTGTTTGCATACTGTCATTCAGAAATAAAGTGATCTCAGTTTCCTGTATCTCAATGGTTTCTCTAAGGAGATCAACCTCTGTTGAACCATGACAACATTGCTTGAATGACAGCATCCACAGAATGGCATAATGTGCTTTAGCTTTACAATTCTAATGTTTCATCTCCATTTTCTAAAGTGTTCCTGTACTGTCAAGGTCTCACTGTCTAATGATAAATAAAACTATGTTTTATGTAGTGCTTTTTAGAAACAAACCATTACAAAGTATATGTAAAAAAAAAAAGAAATTAATTCTGAGATAATTTGGCAGTGAAATATTACGTATGGCTAATCACTGATTTTCTTCACTTATGTCTCAAATATTAAAATTCACTGTAGTTATTAGTCAGCAGGACTAAAGGTGGCAGGATATATTTCTTCATTTTGATGGTTATTGCTTACTTCTTTTGTCATAATACAAAAAAAAAAATCTAAGACAGGCAGTATCTCTTGTACTAATCATAGAGCAAAGATAAAACCAGAAATGTTTCCAGTGATTATCCAAGTAGGAGTAGGCATTAACTATTGGAACAGTAACATTCAAATTAAAGGATCAAATATGAATTCTTGGTCCCTCCTATTATTTAGCATGATTTTCCTCTGTTATGTCTTGTATTTCTTTTGGTGTAGTTAGTCTTGATTCTTGTCTTTGGTGTAGTTTAACAGGCTTGCATATATTATTATATTGAGTTTTATGCCTATTCATGTTCATACAAGTCACACTCAGGTTTGAGATCTGTGTGCATAAATTTATTTATTCTTACCTGCAATAGCATATAAAAGTGAAAAGGTGAAAAGTTCTTCATGGGCTTAATTTCCTTGTGAAATTACACCTAAAAGTTAATGATTGCATTGCAAAAGGTCATGAAATGGAAGATTTAAAAAATTACAATAAGTTCCTATATACAGGGAAATACACTCATTCTGACCATTTTATCTGCTTCAGACCCAGTAAAAGCTAGTGCACATACCAATGTTAATTATTAATCTTTTCTGTGACTCACTTTTGCTTCTGAACTTTTGAAAAGGCAAAAAGTTTTATTTCAAAGACAAATTTAACTGTAGTCATTTTTGACCTGTCTTCACCAATCTTTTCATAATTGGTCCAGACTGATAATTTGGTCACAGAGAACAGTCTCAAAATGCATTTGAGCTGGAGGTATCAAGAATTATTTTATTAAAAACTGTGTATCAGACACATTTCTGTGGTTGTCCTTCTATTGAATCAATTGTTTAGCCAAAGGGAAAAAAGTTGTTATTTTCCTATTTTGTATACTCTTCTCAGATTTTTCCATCCACAACAGTCTAATAAGATAATACAAAAAACTAAGTAATCCAAGGTAATGTGTACCTTTCAGACCACTCACTATTTATGTTATTCTTACTATCATAGAATAGTCATAGAATTCCAGTCCCTCACATCCAGTTTCAGTCCAAAAAGAGGATGCCTGTCATGATTTTTTTCTCAGGATAATTTGTATTTCATATCCATACAAGCTCAATGAATGCTACTGTAAGTCTCACAGGAATTTGGCACACTAAGAATACATAACTCTGGTTAATTGCAACACAGGCAGTTGATTGATCCCACTCTTCATTGATGTCTGATCTGAGACCATCTCATTCAGTGTGCGCTCATTTTCTAATATTTATTTTATTCCTTATCCTGACCCAACTCTATATTGAATGGCTTGGGCAGCAGTTTCATTCAAATATTTAAAACAATTCTTTCTGTATTTGAAAAAAAAAAACAAAAAACAAAAACAAACAAATGTTCTTTGCTTCTTTTCCTCTTAATACACACTTTTTCCACTTTTTTTCACAGAACTTTAGACCTCTAACATACCTTTCTGTGTTCAACACTGGTGCAGTAACAAAGATGTGAGTCACACTACAAAGAGCTCTAGTTTGCTTGCAGAAGGGAAGATATTCTATTAGTTATATTGTTCTGCTTCACATTTCTAAAATCTCCATGGTTCATGATTTTTACTTTAAAATTGCCTCTCAGTATGATTTTATCACTGCTAAATAGAACACTGCTATATGGTCTCCCATAGTGCCCAAACTGGCAGTAGGGCAATTTTTCCTTACCTTTTTATTTATCTCTTGCCTTAACTTCATGATTCTTTAAACTCTTTCTGGTCCATAATTGTTGATTGAACAAATTCTAGTAAACCCACAGGACATTCCTTGCGATAGTGTAATAGTAATAGCTGTTATTTTCAAATTTCATATATTTGTATGGTCTTCAAAAATTTGTGGAGGGAGGAGACATCCCTTTCAATAGGACATTAAGCCTATAAAGAACCCCTGTGCAGTCAATTTCTGCCCTCTTCCACCAGACAATAATCATATATTCAGCTGGAAGTTCATACTCAAGTGCTCCATGTTCACAGACTCTCTCAGAGGTCTGTTTAGGATTTCTGCTTTTCAAGCAGTAGTCCTTTATCAGATATTTTAGATGTGCTTTGAAACCAGAATTACTCTGCTCAATTTAGATTATTTTGATGAAATAAAAATATTAGGAAATACATTACAGTAATTAGCTTTGAGTGTATGATGTCTAAATCTAAAGTCTAAGACACAAAAGATATATATGTCTACTTATAAATATTATAAATATCCATTAAAAATATTCAGAAGTAGCTCCATTCCACGTCCCATAGTTTTCTTGTATTGAGTTTTTCTACTTTGACGCAGCATTAGGAAAGAAGTTAATAATTTATTAATAAGAATAAGAGGAATAAGAATCATGTATTTTATATTGTGAAGTATGTAAATGCTATGTGGCCAATGTGTAGAACTCATCACATGTGAAAATCAATAATCACATTTCCATGCTCAACCTACAGTCTTGATAAAAGAAAAGTAACTATATTTAACTATGTGCTAAAAATGCATGTATTTGACTACTTGTAGGGGTTTTTTTAATCTGTTTGTTTTTTCCACTAAATTGAAAAGGCAAGTTGTGCAGTTTTACATACTTCTGCGTTTCAAAGAACCTGTTCCAGAAAACCAGAAAAAAAGCTACAATAGGCACATACAGTCTCCTTGAGCCTTTTAAAATGAAAAAAATTGAAATATTTCCTTTCTTATCTGTCCTACTTTGAATTTAATGATCCATCTCCATTTTTATACACTGAATAATCTATGATATTCTAGTACAACAACAATATCAACATCAATAGCAGTGCCTGTTCCTAAGGCTTCAAGGATATTGGCACATTAAACAGTTATGTAATCTTTAAAAATTGAAGGAATATGTCATAATAAGCTGTGTGAAACAGAACTGTTTTCTGGATTACTTTATAAAGACAAACTGAATTTAACTTTCTGCTTCTTGTGAACATTTCTTTTAAGGTAAGCCTAACTCCAAATGTTAAGGTACCAGATCATATAAATGAAAAGTATTTTAAGGCAGCACTAAGAGAAGTCAAACTTATATTTAGTACTTTTTTTGAGAAGAGAATTCTTAACAGCATATGTGGTTGAAAATTCTTTTGTAATTTGCTAATGTTCTGATAATTCAGAGAAATATTTATTTCCTGTGAAGTCCTATCACAAACATAATGCTGTCCCTGCATGCCCAATTCAGATGTTTCACTTTCTTAATATTTATTCCTTTCTGAAAGTGCATAAACAAAAGAAAATACGTCAAATTAAAAATCAGAAGCTACAATCCCTCTATATCATATTGATACTAATGCCCTCAATGATTAAGGGAAAAATAATTTTTATAAGTTGTTCTGTTTCTTAAACTTGATTCTCTCTAATTAATGTCACAGTGCTTATTTCGTAAAGTCTCCTTGACAGTTCACGCTATGTTCCTCAGTAAGGATCATGATACTGTGTTATGCAAAGTTGTGAAAAAATTCATTGGAATATAAATGGGTATAAGCTAGTCTTAGAAAAAATTAAAAAGTGGCAATGTTGTGCAGCTTTTAAGTCAAAGCATGTAACCTCCTTTTAAATCACTCAGTATCATTAAAATCAATTACTTTGCACTTTCATCAAACTGATATAACATTTGATGTACCAGAAGAATAATTTCCTCTTCATGTAGAATATACCCTCCACTTCATCTTCTTCTTCCAACTTGTCACTTCCTTGGCAGCATTGGTTTTCTTCCCACTCTTCCTTGCCAGTGGATTGATTATATTTATGCACTAGGCAAGTGATTATTTTCTTCAGGTCAGAGAGTGATCATCAGCTCCAGTGTGTTCAAATTAACTCCTTGCTTGTGCTACCTTTCAGGTAAATCCTGTTTTTTCTGCATAACATCCATACTCACTGAAAGTACCAGGCTATTGAAAGTATAGATTAATATGTAAATAATTATGCATTTTTATGTATTATGTTTGCCTTGATCCTTTTTATTGCTTGATTTTACTGCTCGAAATTCTTATATAAATGCATTTCTTGCAATCTTGCCTTAACACTACTCAGATTATTCTAAAGGGATCTTCAGCAGCAAGAGGAGCCTAGGTAACAAACAAAAAGAATTGTTGGTTAGTAGGCAGTGTGCGTTTCCCAGTCTCAGTTCAAACTTTAAAGGAGTGACATACTTCAGAAGATTTTCTTTTCCTTGAAAATCAATTGAGTTGTACCAGAGGATTCTTTGCAGAATTTTCACTTTAACACCACACTTACTGACTTCAATTATAATGTATTAATGAGGGAGGTCAGCACAGTTGTTTAGGCAATACAACAGATAAGAAATCTGAAAATGTGCATAGTCTAAAACTGGTTCCTAGTTTTTATGATAAAAAAAGATAAAACCAGCTTTTCTTATATTCAAGAAAAAAAAAAAAGTCATGGCTTGTCGGAGCATTTCCTTTCAAACTATTAATCAAACGCACGTAATTCCCATCTTGGTGCCAGTGGGGTTTCCAGTAAAATGTGTTGCTTGACAATCTAAGTGGCAATTTACAGCTATAGAGATATATTTAATTGATGAATTCTGGAAGACTTATTTAAATGTGGGAGGTGGTGAGGTTCTGGTGTTTGTGTGTGTGTATGTGTGTAACACATGGAGAAAAAAATACGCCGCCACTGCATTGTCCAGAAGACTAAATTTAGTTAAGATTTTATAGTCAGGAAAAGGAAATATAGACAAGTCTTTCACAATAAATTAAAATATCTTACCAAATTTGTTTGACAAGTTTCTTCCAAGAAATTGAAGTGATGAAATGAAAAGACTTTTATTAATGTTGCACAAAGTTCTTTAATCAGCAATGAAAATCTTGTTTTTCTTGATCAAAAAATGAGTGGAGTATGGCTTATTTTGAAACCTTCAGTAAAGATTTTTAATTTTATTCTCTATTTCTCTGAAGTAAGCCATTTGGCTAATGTGTTTAAGCATTTTGGCTAGCCTCTCCCTTTGTACCAATCCCAATTTTTTTATTAACTGGTTATAAAACAGCAACAGGATTAGTCTGTTTTTATTTTGGTTGTTTTGTTTTCCTGTGCATTCTAATTACATCCTCTTTGGGGACTTTTATTCCATACTAATAAAAAGAAAACCCAAAAAACACAAAAGTAGAAAGAACAACCTTTTCAGTGCAAAATGTATGTCTATGCAATGTAAAGAAACACTCTGCCCAAGAGAATGATAGCTGTGCCCTTCCATTAGTGGCTTTAAGAAATTAATAGTTATATAAACCAAATCACAAAAATTAAGAAATCTCACACTGTAGAAGTTTCATGATAAATCTAGAGGCCAAAATCACAACCACAAAGTTATAAAAGGTTAAGACAAATTAAAAAAAAAAAAGTCTTCAATATGTCTTTGACAGATTGTCCTGTAACTGAGTGATTTTGTCATAATGCACATCTCTCTAAGGAGACATTTGAAGTTTCAGGTATTTGAGATTTCCACAGGGAATCATAGTTTACAATTTGGTTTGTTAACAACAACACTGAATTGTCAAGGGACACAGGCTTCTGCACCTTATTATCCTGCTAAACTGCATGACTTTCAGCAAAAAACTGGAAACAAAGTGGCTTTGGCCATTAGCTCCTGAGAAACAGGCAGCTGTCAGAAGGCTTTACTTACTGCAGAGCAAGATGATTTCAATGAAGCAAACCACGGTAATCCTCACTTTAGCAAAACGTATTTCAAGCCCTGTTTTACTTCATTATCCAGTCACAGAAAGCAGCAGAAGTTAGAAGAATCACTGCCTGTTCTATTTTTTACAACTGTGAGGAGACTGAAACAAAACATACAAGGAAAAAAATCTATTTCGATTCCAGCTATGTCAAAAACTGGCCCAGAAAAACATTTTATCCATTATGGCTGACAACACCCATCTTTAGCAGTGCAAAGTAACAATTATAAATCATTATAAATTTTGACTAAATTATTCACATCTTCTTAGCATATCACAAGTTATGCTGCCAGGTATAAAGTACCTAAATGAGTGGTGTGAGGGGTTATTTTGTGTTGTTGGGGTTTTTTCTTTTCAATGACATTGTGAGAAGCTCACTAGAGATTATTTCACTGCTTGTTTTTTTGTTTATCAAGCAATGTTTGGTTAACCAAACATCTGATTTACCAGAATGAATACTCTAAAGCATGCATATGTTGGTTTTCTATTTCAGTTTTCTCCAAGATACATCAACCTGTCATTGACTTGAGGTAATATTTTTGTTTGGTTGGATTTTTTTGGGGACAAGTGAGAGTGTGTTATTGTTTTTTTTTTTCCCTAACAGGTACATTGAATGAACTCAATTCTTTAAAAAATAGTTATGTCAAATAGAGATGGTTCAACAAACCCAAAACAAATCAAGAATTTGTTTTCTGCTAGTGAGTGATATAAATGAGCCAGCTTGAGCTATGTTCTCACATTTGACTGAGTTTCTGAATGAGAAAACAGTAGAGACAATTTCAGAGAAAGGTTGTTTTCTAGATATTTTAGATATTTATCAGTAAATAGTGTAACAAATATCCATAGATCAACTTTATAATTTGTTGTTGATAAGTGAAAAACTAATTTAAGGCTCTCTAATGACTCCAAAGAAGCAACGTTCAACTCCTTTGAGCTTTAAATTAGTTTTTATTTAAAGGAATGATCTTTTTTAATCATGCAAATGTCTTACAAGCAGGCGTTCATTAAAACTGTGGACCAGCTTGATCAAAAACAAATTCCAATTCTTAGATCAAGTACCACCTTGTGAAAAGAAACCAAACAGCAAAAAATGTATCATTGGGTGCTATATCACTTCCTAGATGCTGTTTTTATTCAAATAAATTAGTTTACATGTCCCAAAATAATTACTCAATTCAAAATAAAACTATCAACATTTTTTGAAGTAAGCAAATGAAGAAAGAGTGATATTGCCTATTTTCTCATTTCATATTTTGGTAAAAAATTACTGTCCATGATTATAATAACTTCAGTACTTGAATTGTAATTATATTCATAATGCATGGAAATTAATGTCTGCTACATCTCTGAGGTGAAGTAGTCTGCCCCACTTCTTTAAAGAAAACATCTCAAGTATACCAGAGAAAGGTTTTAATCTCTGAAGCTAGATATTGGGAAACAGACATTTGAAAAATAAATATTTATAACTAGAAGACACAAGCCCTTTTGGGTGAAGCAGAATACCAAACAAGGGGATTGCAAAAAAAAATCTGTTCTGATACTGCATTCAATTTTTCCATCTCCCTAGTCTTTCTGCCAATCCACAGATTCTGACTGGCAACAAACTCTATTTGGTATCTTTTGTGCACCTTCCAAAGGATTTTTTCTGTTACTCTGCTGGGGCTTTTAAATCCTGCTCCCTCCTAATTCTTCCTGCTTTCCAGTCTCCTGCTCTTTCCTAACCTTGTAACTTCCTTTTTCATTTTCACTGCTTTTTACTTTTTTCTCTCGCTTCTTTCTCCACTCAGCTCCAGTAAAATGTTTTCCCTGGTGTTTTTCTCAATTCCTAGAGGGATAGCAATCCTTTCGTTAAAGTTTCATGGGAGCCAGGTGTGGCAGCCAGCACAGAGCAATCAGGCAGAATTCCTCTGCTCTCAGCCTTTTACCAAATGAGAAACACATAAACCTCTGTTGCACACATTAAACAGTGAGAAAATTAACAAAACCTGTAATTTATTATAGAAAAGAATAACATTCTTGACCTTCTAAGTCACTGAATAATGAAAAAGAAAGTCCTCATCTTGAAGTGGAAAGCAAAAAATAAATTCAAAAAAATAAAAGTCTAAAGGAAAAATTAGATTATTAGATTTGAACAATCAAGAGGTTTTTTTAATTTTTAAAAATTATTCTCTTTTATTCAATCATTTCTATTGCATTTATTTTACCTAAGGCTCGTTGGCAGGAAGAAGATACTACAAGGTGTATGATAATGTGCAAATGCCTTTTGTATATTCGTTGTCACTGTGCACCCTATGAAAAATATCATCAATTTTATCTCTGGTTTTATAGATTCACTTGTAGTCAAGAATCTCCACACAGGTGGTTGCTGAAGAACTCTAAAACCATACCTTCTTGCACCACAAAAGTTTGGGATATGAGTTAATATATTGTTTGCCATATACTTTGAATATGAAAAACAAGGGTAGTTATAGCAAATTAGTAGGTGCAAATGACATAAATTTTTGCAATCTTTTAATTGAATTAAATACACCAATGGATACTGTCTTGAAAACTGAGACTTTCGAATTATTATGAAGAGCTTATATTAGACACATTATATGATCATTGCTTTGAATATAGGAAAATAATCAGCAGTTAAATTTAATAAAAGCACAGAAATTAAATACTTCTCTTGAAAGAGGGAAGTAGCAATTTTTTACTGCTATAAAAGAGATTTAACAAATTTAATAGTACATATGACAGTGGTTTCACAAAGTTAAAGTCAATGTACACTTGATTATTTACTGCATAGAGGACAGGTTCAGCTAAAGCTGTCAAGGAGACTTTGTTGATTCAAGAGATTTAGAAAGGACCCAGTTTGCTTTTTAAGCTTCTCAGAATAGACTTTAGGTGTAGCTGGACACAGATTTAGTCAAAGGTTTCAGCCTAAAGGAGTGCATATGCACAATCAATTCTTTATCTCAGCTTTCAAAGTTTAACATGTTAATCACCAAGAATCTCTTGTTGCAAAGAATTTCTTAGCCTCAAGGACAGATCTTCAGAGACTTCCTGACTCATGGGGAGATCCTGGCATGCAGTCTGTGGATGTGAAGGAGAGCTCAATGGGCTCTGGGCTAACCACTATTGATGGAGAAAGATAATTTATTCATATTTGCATACTGATTGTTACTTTCTTCAACACCTGACTTGAGATGGATATTGATTAGTGCTGTGGTTAGCTGGATGTTTTGCTCTAATTATCCTTTGGCTAGTCTGTTGTAATTTATATCCCCCAAATCCACTTTCAGTAACCACTTGCCTCCATTAGACAGCCACTGTTGGTTATCAGCAGAGTTACAGGAAATAAAGTTCATAATGTTTAAAATTTGCAGCAATATTCACAATATTTACCTAATAAAAATAATTTAAAAACCCATCTTCTCAAGACAATAGTCACTAATATGAATTATGCACTGTTGAAGGAAAATACGTTAAATGTGTTCGAATTTTTGCCCACTGAGGTCTCTAAACTTTAACAAAACATTTTCAATAAATAATAGGAATAAACTTCCAGGCTTCATGAATACTTCAGGTGACATTGACCTTTCTAAGGGTTTAAGTGGGATGTAAATTTTCCAGGACATTGTTAAAAGTGAATATAAATCTATGTAACCACAAACTCTACATACTACTATCTACTGATACTTGTAGACAACAGTAATTGAAATTTTAGTTTCCAAAGTCACTTCCAAAGTCCAGAAGTGTCCCCTGTAAAAAATATTTTACTTCTGGAAGTGTTCAAGGCCAGGATGGATGTGGACTTGAGCAATTCCTTCTAGTTAGATGGCATCCCTACCCAGGTTGAGGGATTTTGAACTAGATGATGTTTAAGGTCCCTTCCAATCCAAGCCTTTCTCTGTTTCTGTAATTCTTTAGCTTGGGTATTGTAGAGAGTATTGTCTGAGTGTTTTAAAATCTGTCAGGTCAAGTTATTCCAATTTGTCAGAAGCTAGCCTCTGACACACAGAGATAATATTCTTGGCAAGAGTGTCTTTAATTGAGTAGTAGGAACATTGCATTGCATAAAGTCGTGGCAGCAGTAGAGAGTATTCAGCTTCACATGTGAGAAATATCAGGTGTTTCCTTCTGTGTATATCTGTAAGTATGTCAATTTTGTTAGCTACATTGAAGTAATCCCAACAATTATGATAAAAGGAATGAAAATAATAAGCAAAAGAAAACAGTATTTCTCCCCTATACAATCTTATCTTTGTAATGATTTCCCCAACATGCTTTGGGAGAGAAACTAACAGTTGTCAGACAGATAACACAAGGCTGTGAAACAAGGCTTAGACTTGCAGGGTGATTGACAAATAAGCCAGAGGCATTTGTAACCTATTTAGGAATAAAAAATGCTTTAACACAAAGTCCTGATGAGTTTTATCAGACCATCCAGAGCCCTAACTCAGTCTGTGAATGGCAGGAAGATGCCATCAGGAGAGGACATCATTGTCATGTCACCCACACTTATGGGGAATTTTCATATTGAATTTGGGCTCCATGCAGAGAGCTGCTCCATCCTGCCTGTGGATAGCTGGTTTTTAGTTTGAGCTGACCAGGGGGCTAGGTTTGCTATCCACAGGAGTTACACTACAGTTTGAAGATATACTATGATTGTATCAATAAGCTCTGTGCACGAGGCAGTAGCACGGGGGCATTCACAGAAAATTTAACATTCCTGTCCACCCTCCTTTCTTCCTGGCAAAGATTTTGTGGAATATAACATGAGTTCCTTGATATAAGCTCATAGCTCTGCAGTCCTCTTCTATTTCTCAGTCACCTTTGTGGAAAGACAAGTAGATTACACATATAATATCCTCACCCTTCTTTCTCCTTCCTGTGAAAGAAGCCAAAATAGGTATTTACAAGCCTCAATATCTTCCAATAAATAGGAGGGCTCAATAAGACTTTTAAAAAGTAAAAGATTATAAATTATTTTTTAAAAACTCATTATCTGCTCTAGAAGTCATCCATTATTCCTATCCTCCTTAGCTGCAACAAAAAAGCTCAGTTTAAGCAGAATTATAATTGGTCATAAGTTCAGATTCTTTGTACAGAATAAAGGAAAGCAGGTATTTTGAGTTTTTGCTCCTGGTGTGCATAACAGCTCTTCCTTTAGCACAGTCTTATTTTTAACTTTCAACTGCTAGAAACATTGCTGCAATTCCCATTGATGTTCCCTTTGAGTAACAAAAGTCAGTAATTTAGCCAACAGCGACAGGCTGATTAGATTTGTTGCACTCTGATCAATCAAAGTGCTATCTTGATCTCACTGACCTCCAGATATTGCTCTAGAAAGACCAGCCTTAGGAAAAATATTTCACTTTTCTTTTTCATTCTTTTCTAAATAAACTCAGAAACTTAGAAAAAATGAAAAACCTTTGCTTAACTCTATGTTTAATATCACATGAGAATATTGATTAAAAACCACGCAAGTAAGGAGAGGCAGAAATACAAATATAAATAAAGCAATTCTTCAACCTAGAAAGATTTATGTGCTAGAAATGTAACTGAATATGAAAAAGGCAGAAAGATGTTGAGCAGGAAGGCACGAATATGAGAATAAGTAAAAAATGAAAGACAAGAAGAATCATGGAGAGTAAAATTAATATCTGAAAGAAAATTGGCTAATAAAAGTGCAGTATTATGTAATTTCCTTTTCTTAAAGACTGTTCTTTAAAGAGAAACTCTGGTACAAATACAATGTGGACACAAAGAATAGTGCACCATAATAGATAAATATCTCTTATTCATAACAAAAAATTGATTAAAGAACTGGTGAGCTGATGGAAGAAAAACAGCTAGAATACAAAATACATTCCTATCAAAACATCAATTAAAGATCCAAATAAAACTTAGTTCAACAGTGTGTTATCTCATAAGTTCAGAGGGCTAGGTAATGATTAAAAAACCCAAGCAAACGCACAGACAAAACCCAAACAAAACAAAACAAAAACAAAAACAAACAAACAAACAAAAAACACAAAAACTGAACAAACAAAAAAACATCCAAAGCACACAACTAAAAATTTTAAATAAACAAATAATTACATACCATGTTGCAAGTATGTTCAAGTAAATAGTATGCCTGGATATTAAAGGTGAGAACTGCTTTTTTGGGAGTGCTGCAAGCTTGGTGTGACACNATAGATATAGATAGATATAGATAGATATAGATGATATAGAAAAAATCCCATAACTGATCTTAAGAAACCTCAAATGGCAAGGAGGCTGAAAATACTAATTTTACTGTTTGGGATGGAATTTCTGTAACATAAGATTAGGATTATCAAGACAGAATGGCATAGAAATTATGAATTTGCTAACCTATACTACAGATTTCAGAGGAAATCTTATTGCTGATGTCACCCTATTAGTAAAAAAAAAGACAAATAGACAAAGTAAGCTACAATTAGTAATTTTCATTTCATTATAGAAAATAAGAGCTAAAAGAAAGTGTTTTTTTTCAGATCACGCTAGAATGTTAAAGGGGAAGTGAAAATACTTTAAAGGAAAAAAAGAAAAGATTAACAGAAGAGCTGGAAACTATCTTGGCCTTGAAATAATATGATATTTTAGATTTTCAATTGTGCTATAAAAATGAAAAATCAAACTAAGTAAAGGCAATGTACAGGAAAGCAAATTAAGCAGAAAAATGTGTTCTAGCCTACTATCAATATTTATTATTGTTATTTAAATTTCAATAGATTCCAAAAATTTGAAAGCCTGAAATTATACAGATCAAATCTCTTGTTGATGACAAGTGATATATNCAAACAAACAAAAAACACAAAAACTGAACAAACAAAAAAACATCCAAAGCACACAACTAAAAATTTTAAATAAACAAATAATTACATACCATGTTGCAAGTATGTTCAAGTAAATAGTATGCCTGGATATTAAAGGTGAGAACTGCTTTTTTGGGAGTGCTGCAAGCTTGGTGTGACACAGGCTTATCAATAATGTGAGAAGATGCATGGATATATATCTATAGATATAGATAATATATATATAGATTAGATATAGATATAAATATAGATATAGATATAGATATAGATGATATAGATATAGATAGATAGATATAGATA
>VXBI01006451.1:0-70772 GCA_013397375.1 Toxostoma redivivum | reverse complement strand
CTGAAACCTTGGAGAAGATTTGTAAATGTAAATAATAAGTTAGAAATCACAAATGTGTAGTGAGTTAGATGTGTGTATTTTCACTGGGTGATGGGTTTTAAATCTGAGGTTTTTACAGTATAGTTGTAGTTAGGGGACAAGATGGAGAATTTTGGGTGGTGTCTCCTTCTTGTTCATCTTCTCTTCCTTTTCTTCATGGAGTTTAGGTAGTTACCTTTGGATTGGTCATTCTGAAGTCACTCTAAGGGTCATGGGAATCTATTATTGGGTTAAAAGTATAAATAATATAGGTGTTAAACTGTTATTGGTCTATTTAGCTTTAAAAGGCCTTGAAGCAGCCTCCGTGAGAGCCATTTTTCCTACTTCTAGCAAGCAGCTAGAAGTGCTGCTATGCTTTCTGTAAACTCTGATAAGAAATAATAAACATCTAAGTCCTAACACGTGAAATTGCCTCTAGTACCTTTCTAAGAATCCTGGCTCCGAGAACAGACACAGACGAGACTGATGACAAACCACGAATTAGTGGTGCAGTAAGCCCAAACTCAATCTTACATGACCAATGTATATATGTTTACAGCCTTCACTGTGGCCAAAAAATTTCAATTATTTGGAGTGAGCTGTGCATACAAATAACTAAGCTCCTAACATCATTATCCTGGCACTCAAATTTTGGTAAGAAATGGCTTACAAAATATATTATCTATGCTGGTGGACATACATATGTCTTTAACTCTGCAGTTTTAAAAGAATATTAATGAAACTGAAATTGCTCGCCTACTGATTTTTAATTTTAATGAGAGAATATCCAAAACATCAGACATCACCAGATGTCTTAACATTAAAAGAGACTGAGAACAAAATAAAATTTGGATCCTGAAAGTAGACTTAAGCTTTGAAGTTGTTAGCTGAAAATAATTTTTCAGCCTTTTGAAATCTTGCTTTGAGTGCCTAGGCATCCTGCTGAGTTTGTAGGCAATTTGGTTCCTCTGAATTGATACCACAGTAGAGAAACTGTCTAGGAAAACAGTTGAGATTCACAGTACTGCTGTGGGGAGGCTGGACATTATTGTCTATTTGGGGGGTTATATTCAGAAACTCTTTTAGATTTCACTGTATGAGCCAGGTCATTTTATTCTTGTAAGTACAGCAGTTAGTGCACTTCACCAAAGTACTATAACTTAAAAAGATAAAGATAGAAAACTCAAAAAGAAATGTAATGAAGGGAAATGATACAATGGAATTGAAACCTTATCCTTAAATGCGACATCAGAAAGATGAGAAGAAGCATCAGAAGAAAAAATAAGTATGCTGCTCCAGGGTGTGAAGAGGAATCATACTTGGACAGCATACTCATTTTATTGTAGAGATCTGCAATAATTAAAAACTGTATGCCACATCCATTAGAAAGAAGTGGAGCTTCTGGAGCTATGTCTTCTTAGAAACAACAGTCTATCAAAGTGATCATTTAGAGCACAGTTGCTTGAGTAATGCTTGGATTTTAGGCATCTATGATCTCTATTGAGTTCTTTTTGAATAAAAATAAAACTGAAAATTAAATACTACCTTTAATTTAAAGAAAAGCATCTGTTGGATTTTTTATGTTAAGAGATTAATTTGACATCACACATTATTAGTAAAATCTAGGAAAAAAATGTATGGCTTTGTGCATGCATAAAATACTAAATTTATAATTTTTCTTTGGCATATTTTTTGCCATATTATTGGGTTAATATTCTTTCTAGAAACTGGTACAAGGCTATTATTTGAATTTTTTCCTGAAAATCATGTTGATAATAGATATTTTAGCTATTGCTGAGCAGTGCTTACACCACATCAAGGCTTTTTCTGCTTTTCACACCACCCCCACTGGTGAGGAGTTGAGAGGGCAGAAGAAGTTGGGAGGGGACACTGCTGTAACCACTGACCCCAAGTGACCAAAGGGATATACACGAGCAGCATATAAAGGTGGGGGAAGATGAAGAAGAAGGAGGAGGCTTGGAGTAATGATGCTGTCTTCCACCAGAACTGTTACTCCTGGTGGAGCCCTGCTCTTCTGGAGGTGACTGAACCCATGGCCTGCCCATGTGAGGGGATGAATGAACTTGTTTTGCTCTGCTGGCATGAGTGGTTTCTGCTTTATCTATTAAACTGTCTTCATCTCTGATCCTGAGTTTTCTCATTTATCCCTTTCCAAATCTTCCCCCCATTCAACTGTGGTGAAAAGTGAATGAACAACCATATGAGTTCTAGTTGCTGGCTGGGATTAAACCACAGCAGTCCCAAGGCTGGGACTGGGCTGGCAGAGGGCCAGGGCATCACTGCTGTTTCTGTGCTGCTCTACTGACTAGGCTGGAATCCCACTGTGAGCTAGAATAGAAGGAATGTGGCTGTAGGCAAGGCATTACAGATGATGGAGGAGGCCACATTACAGTGCCTCCTGGAACAGGTGCACCTCAAAGCTTCTGTGGCTGTGGATGATTTTATATTCCAAGTGGTATTCTCCTCAGGAGACTGTGGCTCATAGATACTGACCCACACTAGGCACCACCAGAAAGGTCCGGCAGGACTTAAGCATCACACAGCTCTCAAACCATCTAAGTAGCTACTTCCCTCTTTCAGCTAAAAAGTGATGCATAAGAGACAGTTATTAATAACTTCTACATGGTTCTGTCTGATTTCACTGTCAAAGATTGCTGTATTGGACTGGATGTTTTTATGTGGCAGCTTAAGAATGAGCCCCCTTTAATCTATCATCTGAAGTTTCACTACTGTGGAGTTTGGGAGTCTAGTTTGAGGTCTAGTAGGCAGCAGTCAAAAATTACTGACCCAGCCAATAATCAGGAGACCAAATCTGAAATGCTTCTTTCTTGTAGAGGAACTTGAGAGACTAGGTAATTCATGGAAAATAATAATAAGAGTCACTCTTTAATATTTTAAACCCCATAATACACTTAAATCACATGTTTGGGCTGGAAGAAATGGTCTTTGGGCATTATTATCTATATTTAAAGAAATCTAAATTCGGGTAATAACATTTGAACTACAATACAATGAAGATCAGTGCAATCATGAATTACAGAACCTGGCCCAGAATTAATCTTGGTGTCCAGAAACCTTTTCGCACTTACATTATCCCAGACTTCCTGTACTTAATGCATTTTATATATACATATATATATATATGCTAATACATCCTATTTTTGATTCATGCTTTTTTATGATTACATGTATATTTTTGAGTAAAATTTTAGTTAGCTGTGATTAGGTAGTCTGGTCTTTGCTCCTCTCCTTCTCTGCCTTTGTCCCTGGACCATAATTTCTCCTAAAACAACAACAACAACAAAATCAAACAAACAAAAAACCAAAACAACAACAAAAAAACTTCAACAAAAAAAATATCCATAAAAACATGGGATTTAGTATTTCATACATTGACCCATTCGGGAAAGAAGGAAAAATAGTGCACGAGCAGTCATTCATTGTTTGTGTCTGGAAAGTGATTTTCTTTGTCTTCAATATTCAAAATAGAGAGAGTACTGCCTATCCATTACTGCCCATCTTAAAGGAATAGAAATCAACATACTTGAAAACCAAGTGTTTAATTGGTAATGATCAGAGTAGAAAAAAGATAACCCATCTTCCTTTAAATAAACCAAAACAACATAACAAAACTATTGTCAGCAGACATTTAAGCAATCTGAAAACAACCTGCAATAGTAGATTCTTCCAGAACTGATGATACCAGTGAACAAAACAAATCATCACAACAGCAATTTGTCACCAAGTGTTCCAAAACTTGACATGAAAATGCCTTTCTCAAAGCTTTTCAGCATAATCAACTTCTTGGGGAGTACTCCCAGAGAAGTTCCTACAAACAAAAAGAAAACGTTGCTTCCAGCAAATTAGTATCATCCTAGTACATTTATGAACACTTCAAAAGACGGATTTACAAATTAAGTAAGTGCTGACTTTGAGGTGCCCCAATAAATGTAGAAGAGCAAAAATCAGGAGGTAGCAAGGGACTTTCTTGACCTTTAGTTGTTTTATTTTTTGGCTGATACAAGAGAAAAAAAAAGTAAATAATCCGAAAAACTCATAAGCCTCTTACATCTGTAGAAACCCAACAACAGTATTCAAATTAATTGAAATATAAGAAAATAATCAAAGTGGGTAGACTTAGTGTATGAGTTGGAAATACGTATGAGTGATAGTGATACTGTTGCCTATGACATGTGGCATAGGCACATACACACTCTGTAATATAGATTGGACATATCATATACTGTGAGGTACATAAAATGCATCCCCTAGCTTTTCTCAAATCTTGTTATAATTTCTACAGTCGTGTAGAGGAGCACAGAATGTAGGATTTGAAGGAAGACCTAGAATCATACCCAGACTCTTTCTGTCATGGTGATATCACATGCCTGTTATTTAGCTGTATTTAAAAAAGAGGCCTTTTTGCCTCCACTAATTTTTCAAGGTTGTTCAAGAAATTCAGTTCTATATCAGTTCTTTATTCCCACCTAAATTTCATTTATGGTCTATTCATGCTCATTTCCTTCCAAAGCAATATTCTTTTAAAGCTAAAATAGCTTATCTCCCCATAAAGCAGTTACCTCTCTTCTCCTCCCTTTCCTTCAGGCAATACATTTAATAAAACTCCATGTTTTCTACACTAATATTTTATTCAGTTTGGCTATATAAAAGACAAGAGAGAGCAGGAATTATTCACTTTTGCCTTTTTTATTTTGTGCGGAGGAATGATGGCTATTTTGCAATCATGATGTATTGACAGGAATTTGATACTTATTTATCACACCTCAATTCTTAAAATATCCTGAAACAGATAGCTTATTTCTCTAATGAGAATGAGAATGAGTTAATTTCTTGAAGCATTGATGGGTGATGAGATTCCTTGAAAGATAGTGACTTACACTCCTGGAATATATATAATATGTGAAATAAGGACATAGTCCTATCATGGATGACAGGGCATACAATTCTTTACCTAAAATTGGGATCATAGTCTCTACTTACTTAGCTGTAAATCTGTATTTTTAAATAAGATTTGACCTGCTATAGCTGAAAGAGGAAAGTTTGAAATCTTTATGAGAACAAGCTCTGCATACAAGTCTGTGATCAACAGTCAGCTCTCCAATCACACTAAACAGAAATAGTTGATAGGCTATCCATACATGAAGGAAAAAGCAGCTGTCTGCTTGCAACATAATCCTAATTCCTTTGAAATTGCTTTGATGTGAAATCAGTTTCTATACTGGATGGCAAATTTCAGATAAGAGGCTGATGCTGAATGTGAACAGCATTCATTCAGGGTATTAATTGCACATCCTACAGTGTCTCATCAATGTAAGACTTTACTTATTCTCAGGCAAATTCCTTAGCTATATAATATAATGAATAGTAACAGTGTATTAAACACTGTTGGTCATGAAGGAGTGGGATAAAGTGCATTGTGGATTATAGTATCTTTTTCAGGAAAGAGCCAATCAATTTCCCCTCCTAACATCACGTTTTGAGATAGAGTGAAAAATTAAGATATCTTGGTCCATAATAGCGATTAAAATTCTTTATAAAAGAATATGTAAAAACAAACAAAGAAACAAACAAACCAATCCAGTGCTGCATTATCATGTTTTCATTAAACTTTCTTACATGCTTGTCAGAAATTAACATGTTCAAATTAACATATAATCCTGATTCATTTGCAATTTGTGCAAGTTTACCTAATAAATTCTGAATCACTGGATATTTCCTGACTTCAGTGCAGAGTACATCAATCCCCCTTTTCCTTATTCTACAATGAATGTATTATAAATTTAAGTAAATTAGAGTCTGTATGAGACAGAAAACACCTGGTGGGAGAATGAAAATACACTTTGTTTTCCAGAACTGACTAGGCAAGAGATGAGTGTGTTTACATAATGGGCTAAAAAACCTAGTTACTAACAGAAACAAACAAACAAAAAATTTCTATTATGAGGCATTATAGTTGCATATAGATAATTATTTCAAAAAAGGTTTTGTCTTTATAACATTTCAAACGACTGTGTTTGGCAGTGCCATTCATGACTTAATGAGTGTTATATATACAGCTATATTAATAAAACAGTGTGTGTTTACTACTGCTTCTTGTCATTAGAAATTATTCTTTCTTATACCAGGAAAATTATTTCATTAAGTTTAAAGTTTTCAGAAATGCCACATTAATTATTTTATGATCCAATCAAAATTGCAAAAAAGTGTTTAGTCACATTTGGAAATTTAACTTCTTAAAGTTATAACATGATTTTCAGATGCATTTATTTTTATGGCTGAAGCATCATAAAGGACAAAAATAGGAATTAGCGTTCCTCCATTACTGGACAAAAATAGATCTGATGAGCTAGCATAGTATTTTTTAAAGTTGCATGACAAATAACTTCATATTGAGAGTTCCCTTCTTTTAGCAGTTATTTTGATTAGTTAATTGATTAAAAAACCCATATTGTTTCCTCAGTGACCTCTTTAAATGTCTAAAACACATAGTAATTTGTTCATTTGATTTCTTAAAATTTCTTGATTGAAAGAAAATAGCCTGTATTCATCACTGCAGCTTTTGGAGAAATAAATTATTTTTTTTCTATGTTCCATGTTGAGTAGGCTTTTTTTTTTTTTTTTTGTGTTGTTTTTTTTTTTTTTTTTTTTTTTTTTAATAAAGAAGTATTTGAATTATTAGAATTACTTTGTTGCATTTTTCTAGATGCAACTTTTTTCAGAAAGAAAAGGAAAGGAAAAAAGTATGTACATGATCAAAAGAACTTGAAAGCTGAATCTTTTCAGCATTTGTAGTTTGATCTTATAAGTTGTACCAGATTTGTCTTTTGCCTTACCCTTGTGAGTAATCTCATTGAACTCTGGGACTTTTCTCATGATAAAGCATTTGCAGAACTGGCCCTGAGATAGAACAGGAAATTAAAGATTCATAGAATTGCTCACAGTGGAAGTCATTATGTGCTTTCATCATATCTGTGTGGTAAGTCACTTTGCTGACTGTGTTCTTGGCATTGCAACTTTTATTATGCTTTTTTTTTTTTTCCTTCCCCTATGGTTGAGATTAGTTATCTGATTTTATGTGGGAGTGAAAAATATTTTCTTACAAATTTGAAGTTAAAAAAAGATAATATCTAACAATAATTTTTATATGCTTTGGAAACTTATCTCTCCTCACAGACACATATAAAGAGTCACTATCTAGACTTGAGTAACTCACAAGTCCAGCATTTGACATGAAGAATTTTCTGCTGTGTAATTATACAAAAACCTTATACACTGTCACTTCACAGAGCAGCAGCAATTTTTTTGTTGCTCTTGTAGAGAATAAGATCACAAATCTGTCTAAGATAACTTTCTCAGTCTCATCAAGCAACATGGGAGCCCTGTTAGTCTTGGAAATCCAACAGTCTAGATGAAGATTCCTGCTGTTTTATGATTGGCATGTACTCTCATTTGGCATCAATCAAACATTTGAGTGTTGCTTCAACTCCTTTCAGAAATGGTATTGCATCTTTCAGATAGGTTTAAACTATGTTTTTCTGCCTTACACAAGTGGTGTTTAACTGACATCTAATTTAACATAAAAGAAAAAATATTTCATTAACTCCTACTCAAAAGTTTGAGTTCCTTAAGTTCCTAGTCTGACCGTAGATGGAATTTTTTAAGGGAGGTATTTACAAGAAGCAAGTTATCTATATTAATTATCAATTATGAAGATGAAAGTCTCTTGAGAAAAATCCTGTTTAATTCAGTTCTTTGATAAAAATTTGCAAATTTTTGACATTTTTACATATCTTCAGTGCAGTGAGTTTCTCTGTAGTAGAGTGAATTCTAAAAGAACAGTGACTTTAAAAGAAATGGAGAAATTTTTGGGCCCAGACTCACAATGCATTTCCCTATTAAAGGACTTGAACACATAACTTCCATTATTCTGAAAGGGAAAAAAAATCAATGCGAGGATAATATGTGGACAAGAGATACATGGGTTTACAAATGCTTTTAACAAGGTTATCACATAGAACTTTTAAGGAAATTAAGACAGTATGGGATACAAGCACGGGATAAAAAGACAGGTACTTGGATGGATAAATAATTTGTCATAAAACAGGTGACATGACAGGAGTAAATTATTAGCTTTGGCAATGGAGCATTACCTCACCCTGACAGAGTTCTGTATGGTCTATGACTTGTGCTGTTTAAGGTATTGACAAGAGATGTGAAAAAATAAATTAAAAACACACTTGTGGAAGAACTGTAGAAGGACATTATAAGACTGAGTCACCAGGAAGAAAAATTGCTGAAGAAATTCAAAGAAATTCTAAGTATAAGTAAAAAGCATATACCTCCTAAAAAGCAATCCAAATTTCATAAATAAAATTATAGACACGACCTAGTGACTGCCACAACTGCCACATAGGAGCAGCAAAATGGGATTATGATAGATAGATTATGAAAATGTTTCATTTGGGAAGAAGTTGAAAAACAACTAACCAACCAAAAATTATAAGCAAAAGAATAAAAACAAGTTCCTAAAAAAAACAAAAAAGAAAACAAAAAAACCAACACCTCCCCCCCCAAAAAAAAACCAACTCAAAAACCCCAAAAACCACAGTATTCTCCTGAAAAATCCATGCTTTGTCCACCTTACAGTGTGCTGGTTTGTTTGATTGAGCTTTGAGTTTAGTTTTGGTTTGTTTTTTGTAGTTTTTTCTATGAGGTTGTCCTGTTGCAAATTGTTAAGATACATTGCATATGATGAATAACTGAGGAGGCTGAAGGTCTTCAGTTTGAAAAAGAAATATGTTGAAATGGATATCATAGACATCTATCAAATAATGAGTGACATGAACAGAATAGACAGTGATCAACTCTTTGCCATTAAAAACCAGAAATAAGGATCTCAAGTTTAAAGAGGAGAAAAATTTGGAATAAACAGAAGGATATAGCTACACAGAAACAGCTCAGGGAATGTCTTGGTTGCCATCCAGTTTGAAAATTGGATGCAAAATTTTGCCCAATTTCAAGAGGGGAAAATATAAAAATCTTTATAAGAAAGACCATTTAAGAGCAATTGAATAGAACTCACATAGCAGAAATTCCCAGAGCTAAAGACATGAAAACACCCAAGAAGCACTTATGACCAATGTGTTTTCTTCCTGTAGTAGTAACTTCTAGAGGAAAAAAATAGTGACTCAGATGACCCTTTGGCCTGTGGCAATAAAACATTGTTCCTATTTTGCAGATAATGTGGAAGACTTTAAAACATGGCAGCTCTGGTTACAGTGCAGCTCCAAAGTCAGTCTCTATAAACACCTAAATATGTGCTACCAGACATGCCAAGACTTGATTCTAGGATGACAGTGATAGAGTTAAGAGATTCTTTCCTGAGTGTACTGTGAAACTTAATTATCTTCAAGAAAAGACTTGAGGAAATATTATTAGCAAGGTTTTTTGACAAGAGTATGAGAAAAATAGAAATCTTTATTTATCTCTGCTGAATTTTTCCCCTTTAGATGAGGAATCATATACCCACTAGGTTAAGGGAAAGGCAAAATTAAAAAAAAAAAACCACTATGATATTAGCTTGTAATAATAGAGACAGAGAGCCACCTTAAAAGATGTAGAGCTGTTTGACATAAAATGCATAAACTAACATCAGATTAAAGACAAGAACATTAATTTTCCTTTTTTGGAAATAGTTTCTTAGCTCTCTTATGAGAAAATTTGTATTTTTCCCTACATAGTGACAGTTTAAGAATTTAAACTAAAAGATTTTTTCATTCAGTTTGGAAAAGCAGTTTCTCCTGGGTTGTGTCAGAAAACATAATGGTGGGTGTTACATTTTGTTATTCCTTTAATCTCCAATAGATGCAATATGAGTAGGTATTAGGCTAAATATTTCTCTTGTTTTGATTTTATTTATCTTCAGTTTGATTCCTTTTTTTTTATAATTAAGTAATTCTACTAAAGCCAATTAAACCAAGGTTGAATTTTGTTTGCCAAGGCAACATAGTTTTAAAATAACTTCAAGCTACTTTGATTTGGCTTTCATGGGTACATTAACAGATTAAATTAAATTACCATTTATACTCTCTGCAATAGGCGATGGAAAAATTAAATGTGTATTTAAGTGAATGTTGGCTGAAGAATATTCCCCAGTAACAGAATTAATGTATAAAATAAAGGAAAAGGAATGTTACTCTTGTGCAGGATACAGGTGTAAATTTATTGTCAATGTAATTAATTGTATTTTAAAATAATATTTTTTTTATTACAGATTACCTGCTTAGTTCTTTTTTCAAATATGCCTTTAATGAGGAAATTTTCCTCATATTCTTGAAGTACTGTGAGTTTAAGAGAAGAGATATAATTCTCAGACTCACGGATAGTTACTTTTAAAGATGAGGAAAAAAATTAAGTTGTGTCAAATTGACTACCAGAAGTTTAATCCAATCTATGCTGTTAAATTAGATGCATTCTGCTATCAGCATTACCTCATTTCAACACTTAGAAGTCATAAAAGTAAGTTTCCTGATTCAGGTGTTTGCTATTTCTGATATTTGTGGTGCAAGCTGAGCAATGTACCAGGCACTCCAGTAGAATACTTAGAGCTTCCACTGCCATTCATAGCAACAAAGAATTTGCTATTTAATGACAATTTGACTAATTAATTGATACAGGCAGCAGCATAAGGCCTGGACATTAGAAATTTCATTATGGACAAGAATAAACATGAATCATACAGGTTTTATCCTTTATTGAACGAAAAGTATTCAAGCATCTGTTTCATTGCTACTAGAGACTGATGATTAAAATGAATAACCATTATAAAATAAATAAATAACAGGCTTTGTGAATCATTATGCTTTAAAGCCATTGAAACAATGAGATGGAGTTATATTCTAGTGAGCTTTTAATCATTTTCATATCCATGAAATAGATGTGCCTATCAGTATTCCACTTATTTTCCTTCTGCTCCAACTGCTTTTCCTGTTACCTGCACCTGTCCTAGGAGAATATCTCTGTCACCCTCAAAACTTCTTTCTTACTTTTTGTTTTGTTTTCTATGCATAACAAAATAGCTTTATCCTAATCATATGTTGGAGGAGGTATGCTAAAGTTTTTGAATAAAAGCTGGAATTACTGTAATTAACATGAACGTGTTCTTCATCCCTGGAACTTCATGTGTCTTCTATTGCTTTAACTTCAAATCTGATGGTAGTAGGGAAGAACATCTGAAACAGAATTTAATAGCAGGAAAATTTTCTTACAGGTTTAAATTCTGCCTATGAGTATTGTCTTTAAAGACCCTTCCAACACTAACTACTCTATGATTCTATGATTATGAAAAAAAACGAGTAAAATTAACTAAAAACAAACATCAACAAAAAGCCACAAAAGCTAACAAAAAATGCACCATAAAACTAAATGTAGGTTATTCACGGTATTTTTTGTGATTCCTATGTTATAATGGTGGTTGGGATTTATAAACCCTCTGGAGAGAGAAAATAAAGGTGGAAATGCTCAAGTGTACAGTTCGTGAACCTTTAGACTGAAATCTATTCACAGTAACTCTCAGAAAATACCACATAATTCAGAAATCCTGTCTGAAAAGGCATTGAAACTCATAAATGATAGCATTTCTTCAGGTTTTATTTGTAAAAATAGTTACCCCTTACAGTTAACATCTCTTGTGCACATTTTCTGCCATGAAAAATAAAAAAATAATTTATTCCACAGTTAAACACACAGAAGATAAATAAAAATTCCTTACTTGATGAATAATCCCCACCTGACTACCTCTAATTATTTTTTATGGTCAGAAAATAAGTGTCAAGGGATATGGGAATACTTATTAAAAAAGAAAAAAAAAAGGTATTTGTAAATACACTGACAAAAAGAACATGTGGAGTAATAAACTTTAAATAAATTAATTAAAGTTTCAACATCCATTTATAGATTATTAAAGCAGCTGTGGAACTCTCAATACAACAAGAATAGAAATGATCTTTATAAAATATTTTGTAGAGTTTTCCTATAGGGATAGTTGAATTCTAATATTGATGTGTGATGAAAGGTATGTAAGACAACTCATCAAATTTGACCCATTAATATTTTAATATTTTAAATTACTTGTTCTTTCTAATATCAGTTCTAATTCTGTTTTTTTCTTTAATATCAATAGTCACAAAACCTTTAAAACATCTTTTTCTTTGACTCAAGCAACAAAAGTTACCATAAACTTTATACTAACAATGATCCAAATAGTTTTATAAAATGTTGATGAACTCTGTAGACATTTGGTTTGATTCTTTATGCAGGTTAAGATAGCATTCTCGAGAATCATTTCATGGGAGAAGATAACCTTATTTTCTTTTACCTGTTTTACAGAATAGGACAGAAAAGATTAATCTTCTTTCTGGAGCCTGAAATAAAATGAGAAATGTTCAAATACTCTTTTGAGGTGGACAAAACATTCACCAAACCAATGAAAATTATACAATCTTTTTTTTTTTTTTTTTTTNTTTTTTTTTTTATATTTTTTTTTTTTTTTTTTTTTTTTTTTTTTTTTTTTTTTTTATATTTCCGGGGGAAGTAACAACATGGCTTTAAACTGTGGCCTTATAAAATTCAGGACTGAGTACTACTCTCCTCTTTTAGCTTCTTTTCTCTATCAGTAATTATTTGAAATATATCCTTAATCTAGTCATCTTCAGATTTAATGAGAAAGGTTAATAGACGAACATCTGATTAACAAGTTGTCAGCATTGTAAGCATTATTTAAATACCTTTTTTCAACAGAATTTGGAAATTGTCTTCAGATTTTTTGAATAGCTACACTTTCATTAAGGTTTCTCTGCTGACTTGAAATATTGTTTTCCACTGCTAGAAGTGCAGCTGCCAAAAATTCTCTGAATACTATAATGTGTGTTCTCTGGTAAGAGACTCGGATGAAGTGACACATTTTTTCAAGTCAGTAAATAAAAATCCATCTCACATCTCTGCAATATATATTTGTGTGTGTATATATATATAAAAAATATGTGTATGTTGACATGCAGTGGCTGGTGTATACTTGGTAGAGAAGAGTTTACCAGATTTTGAATCTCGACAGCACTATTTAAAGCTCTGTGTAGAATTTATAAGATATCGTCATTTCATTTTACACGTTATTGATTCTGGCAATGATTGCACAGCCACAAGAATGAAGAAATTACTAACAAAAATAAATGTAAAATAATGGAGTTCACAACATCATTATGAAGGACAGAATACAGCTTTTTTTACAAATTATTACTAGCTCGGTAAGCAATCCTTTAGAAACAATCACTTTCCAAAGCATTTACTTCATTCAAATTTTTGTTCTATTTAAAAAGGGAATGCTGAGTATGAGGAACCCCCAAAACTTAATTTTAACTTAATTAAAATCTGAAGGATCTATGAAAAATACATCAAATATATATTATTTTGGGTCCAATTATAATAATATTAACACTCATCTTCAAACTACAATAGAAAATAAAATCATTGCTAATACTTTCCTAAAAACTTACAAGAAAATTCACTCCTGTATTTCCTCAGAGCAGTGAGAATAATTAGTGATAAACTAAAGATTTCAGAATATTTCCAGCTATTTATGGGATGCAGTAAGCAAGATTTCTTAGGAAAAATCACTGCCTTAAAAGGTGAGGGATCCCAGGATACATGGTCAGTTTTTAAGGACAGTTTTCTCAAAGGACCAGAACAATCCATAGTGATCTCCAAGAAAATTCGAACTTTGCTCATGGTGTTTGATTGAACTTGAACATAAGAAGTAGGTATACAGGAGGAGGAAATAGAGACGAGCTACAAAGAAGTATTATGAGCACATGACCTATATCTGCAGAAGAGTAACTGGGAAGAGTAGACTATATCCAGAGTTCATCTTGGCTGAGGGTGGGAAAGGAAACAAGAGGGAATTCTAACACGAACATCACCAGCAAAAGAAAAAGGGAGAAAAACAATCACACCATGTCTTTATAGAATTCTGTTCTATGAAAACGTACTGACCTTTTTTTAACATTGTAAAAGGAACAGAAAATATGGGGCATTAAAACTGTTTTTTGCCTCAGTCTTCATTGAAATTAATGTCTCCCAAATACCCTAACTTAGAGGCAAACTTTGAGGCAAAAAGGCACTAAATACAGAAGAAAAGTATTGACTTCATAGAATCTCTAAATGGTTTGGGTTGGAGGGAATTTTTAAAATAGATCTTGTTCCAACCTCCCTGAAATGGGGACTTTCCACCTAGATCAAGTTTTTGAACGCGCTATCCAAGCTGGCCTTGAACGCTTTCAATGATGAGGCATCTACCAACCCCCTGGGAAAAATATTCCAGTGTCTCACTACCTTCTAAATAAAAATAAATAAATCTTCCTTATGTCCAGCCTAAACCTATACTCTTTCAGTTTAAAGCAATTATCCCATGTCCTACCACTTCATTCTTTTGTGAGAAAGCCCGTCTCCAGCTTTCTTGTAGACCCACTCTAGTGATGGAAGGCTACTATAAGTTTCGCCAAGAGCATTTGTTTCTCTAGACTAGGAAACCTTAAGTGTCTCAGCCTCTTTTTCTTTTTCACAGAAGGAGTGTTCCAGCCCTCTAACCACTTCAATGGCTCTCCTTTGAATCCAATTCTAACATTTCCATATCTTTTTTGTACTGGATACCCCAGGACTAGATTTATATTTCAGGTCACTTCTCATGAGAGTGGAACAAAGAAAGAGGAACCCCTCCTCAGCATACTCACTATCGTTTTTTTTAAAGTAGCCCGGGTTAGAATTGTCTTTCTGAGCTGTAAATTCTGGGTTGTAAAACCTGGATGAGCTGTAAAATTGGGCCCAGAATGGTTTTCTGGGCCATTCATTGCTGACCTGTATCAATCTTTTTCATCCACCAGTATCTCCAAGTATTTTTCTGCAAGTCTTGTCTCTTTCAATTTGCCACCCAGTCTGTACTGATATTGTGGATTACCTTTACCTACTTAAATTACTAAAGTATCTGAGTAGTATCTTCAGATTCTTTGAGCACAACTGGAAAGTTTTGTTCTATTAGCAAGCCTGCTGATGAATGTCAGCACACCTACAGCTGTCTCCTACATTCTCATCTGACTTCCACTTGCCAGCAAGACAGATTCTAGATTGCTTCCTTCTGTTTCTTCTGATGTTTCCAAAGCCTTTTTCCAATTTTTGGACCAGAATCTGTGCTCTCCATCTGATGAAATGGCATTTATTGATCTGAAAATCAGCATTTACCATCAGATATCTATAGGGCAAACTGTTTTCAGTATTAAGCGTAGAGCTACCTTCTTTAGGTTCAGGTTCCTCTGAACAGAAACTGCTAGAAAACAAAACTTAAAAACTCCAATTTTTTAAGGAATTGTTGGTCACTTAGCATAACATATAATAATTCAAATTACTCTGTGCTTGGAATATTTGAGGAATTCATTATCTTACGAAACATAATTTGTAATCTGCCAGATGAACTTCCTGATTTAGGAAAAAATAAACAAGTTTACTTGTTTACTTTGACTACAAAAATCACAGAATCACTGAGTAATCAAGGCTGGAAGATACCTCTAAGAATATGTAGTACAGCCATCAACTTAGCGCCACAATAATCACCCCTAAACCATATCCACAAAAATAGTTCTATGACATACATTGCCACTAGGTTACAGAATTTATTATGACTCCTACCATAAAAAAATATTTTATTTATGCCTCAGTTTCAAAAGTCATGAGATTTTATCAAACTCCATAATTTAAAATCTACTGGTTTATATGAAAATATAGTATGGTTCAAATGCACAATGTTATGTCCCATGAAAAGAGAGTTAAAATACTCCAGGTCTTCAGCATTTTAGTTTAGTTGCTAAATTTTTTATATCCTTGATTTAAAACTTCCATGGTGAAAACTATTGAACAAAAGTAAATAGTAAACTGTTTGTTGCGTTAAATCACTTTGTGCAAGTGGACCTGAATTTTCTTATACTCATACAATAGATGCAGACATATATCTGGACATAGATGATAGAGACACAGATATTTGTATATATGGAGAGATTACCAAGGAGTAAAATGAAAAGTTCCTAACTAAATATTCAAATTTTAGTCTGAATTTTGCTCTTATAATATAGGTCTATCACAGGCACGAAGAGAGGGAATAACAGCGTAACAAAAAACAAGAGTATCTCCGTTGTATGAGCAGCATAAGAATAATGGACTAACCATATTGGCTAGGAACCATCTTATAAGCTAGGAAGGTTTTAATTGAGGAAGAACTGTGTTGGAGGATAATACTGGCAATTTAAATTGTTGAACACAAATATCTGAGCTGTGTGGTTCACACAGATAACACTAGTTCTTTGCAGTGTTTTCCATAAATTATGTTCCTTTAACCCAAGTGGTTTCATTATACTTACTGTATAATTAAATTACTACATTAGTATTAGTCGTCAAATTTGCATATTGCAAAAAAAAAGTAATGTTGTTTCATTCTAAAAATGTTAAATGGAATTTTTAAAATGAATATTTATTAAGTATTGTGAAGTAGATTTGATGATGATTTTTAGTTGTGCTGCTTGTCTTCATAATTGCAGCATTATTCTTATGTAAATTGGTGCATTGAGCAGTTGGAGAAAAGAAGCTCCGGTTTCCTATCAATGTTAGCATAAGACTAATGAAAACAGTGTTGGGCACACAGACCTTTGCACTCCCACTGGGCCATCGTGAATTCACATATGCATGTACTGATTTTAGGTGGGAAGTTTTTAGTGGAGGAGGGTTCCCTTCCCAGAGAAGACACAAATTTTTGCCCCTGTGTGAGACAGGGAGTTTTAGGTTTTGGTCTTGCTTTTATTTGTTGTTGTCACACTCTTTTATTAATTGGCAACAAATATATTTTTTTTTCCTCCCACTTGGAAAGGAATTGCAAACAAGAGAAAGCCCAGTAACAGGACCAAAAGCAATGAGCCCAATCCGAAACACAGGGGACTCCCTCTATATATCAGAAAACGTTTTTAGTTTTTCAGTGAGGTTGACTGAGCAGTGGCACAGGTTGTCCAGGCAGGATGTGTAGTCTTCCTCCTCGGAGATAGTAAAAATTATTCTGGACATGCTCCTGATCAATTTATTGTAGGTGGTCTTTCTTGAGCAGGGATAATTGGACCAGATGTCCTTCAGAGATCCCTCCTAACCTCAACCATTCTGTGAATCTATGCAAGAGAAGAAAGCACTCAGCAAAATATAAACAAAACTAATACATATAGAAAAATCAAAATTAAATTATGAATATACTTGAAAATGTCAAAAGTATGTGACTAGTGTGAGTTGGATATTGAAGGGGAATTTGAAAAGAGTTTAAAAGTCTTTGAAAAACAGCACTTATTTACTACGAGTAGTAGTGGAGAAATTTACAGACCCATGCCTTCCAGGACTCATATTTGGACAACCCACAAATGCATATTGTAATAAGATCAGGTAGTGATGAGTTAAATATATAACAGCTTAAAATGATAGAATGGAAATAGATGATAAACCTTGCAGTTGTAAAATGTACATTGGAACAAAATGACGGGACAGAGAGAGAGAGCATCAATGATCTGCGTTATTGCATGGGGCTCAAACTAGGGAAATAAGAAAACTAACAATAGAACATGAAGTTTTCAGACACATAAGACTTATAAAATGAACAGAATGAAAACGTTTTTTCATGCAATAATTAAACCATGAAATCTCTTGACACAGCAGTAAACAAATGCTTTTAGCTCTAAGGGCTAATGAAAGGATTCAAAGACATATTGTAGCACAGTAGTTTCATCAGTGGCTATTAGACAGAGGTTATCTACATGCAAGTTTTATTTCAATCATAAGATCCCTTTAGAAAGAAGGAAAACCCACAGTTTTCTACATTTAATGCATTTTTCTTAGTAAAGCCACATTGAAGTTTGCAATCTGGATTCATATTTTCTGAAACTACATTGGAGGATGAAGACTGAGAGAACATCTAGTGTGGTGTAAGGGTTAATATTTATTCAATCCACAGTACAAAGTAAGGCCAGAGGAATAATTCTCCTCTACCAATCCAAAATAGATGAAATGTTGCCCTCTGGACTGACAAATTCTTTGTCAGATGATCACTGTGTTGTACTAAGTTTTAACACAGTTCCTGTGGTCTAGGCTGAATCAACTCACAGAATGCTTAATCTATACTTTTTATCTATCCTTATTTTTCCCCTCAAGTACCGACTTTGTCCTGAGCTGGTTCTAAACATGTTTTAAGTGTTTCTGGTGGTCAAGTGACTATTGCTTGACCTGTTCTTCTTTTAGTTCTCTTACCTGTCTGGCAAAATAGTCTTAACTTGAAGAATTTTAATTCAATGTATTGCCAATTGATGCAAGCATTCCTAGTTGACTGTACTCCTGTTTTTTGCTGTATGGTACCTGCAGTCTCTCCCAGCTGCTGCAGCAAGGTGACAGGCAGTGCAGAACTGTGAGGTCAGTGCAAAATCTTTTCTTCCTCCGGTTCCTTCTTTGGTTTTCCTGTATCACCCCATTTTATGAGTTATTTACTCATTTTCTTCTGTTACAGCACGGGTCACCCGTGAGCTGCAGTCCCTCAGGAATATCTCTGCCCTGCCATGAGTTGCTCAGTGACAGAATTTCTTTGAGCTGCCCTACCCACCATGGACTTCCTGCAGTCTTGCAGGAGCATCATCCTCTTGAATACTGGGCATTCTTCCATGACTGCCTCTCTAGCTATGTCCACAAAAATTACTTTTTCCTTGTTTTCCTTTGCTACTTCCTTTTCTCCTTCTGTGTGTCCTCATGCCTACCATTTTCCCTTAAATATGTCTGAGGTAGGCTGTCAGGAGCTTCCCTTCAGTTTTGGCTCTCAATGGGATGTTCACATCAGTGTTGGAGCTGGAAGGATAGACTTTGGAGAAATATGTGTAATGATTTTTGTTTAAAGCAGCTGCAATATTTTAAATTTCTGATGTGTATTTTTTGGAAAAGTATTAAATTAAAGAGAAATATTTAGATAAAGTTTTGTAAGCAATTTTCACACACTCTTATTATATGATCTAATAAATAATATTTTATAATACATATGTGCTATACCAATAGTTTCCAGACTCAAAAACTAGAAATCCTTAACATTTCCCTCTCTTCTAGAGCCCTGTGCATTTGCATCAGTTGCAGTTTGTCCCTAAAGAATGCAGGAAAAAATATTGTAACAACTGAGGATATTTTAGTCCTGATATTCCACTCACATTGCAGCACATGGTTCTTAAAAATGTGGACCTTTTGTCACAAGAATTAAATCCAATGGAAACATACTTACAGACATTATTAAAGTCCTAAGAAAATTATAAATTATATCATAATTACTCAATTTAATTGTGCCAAACAAGGAATATGTAGAGAAAGAGATGGTAGGCAAGAGAATCAAAGGAAGTCAGGAATTAACTAGAATATTTTTTACTATTCTATTTCTAGAGAGGATATGGCTAAGAAAATTCAAAAATTTTCACTTACATTAATTTATATTAACACATTAATTTTAATAACACTTGTATTAATTTTGGTAATATAATTTATACATGTGTATTGCATACAGGTCTAAAATATGAAAATCATTTTTGTATACTTCATTTAAAGTCATATTCTAAAAGTTTTGTGGGTTTATTTCTATGGAAACATATTTCGAATTTAATAATATACTGTACTGTAATTTTCCATTCTTAGTCATATTTTGGAGGATATTTAGTTTGTGGTTTTTTGGTTTGGTGGTTGGGTTTTGGTCAGAACAGTAAGCATGCAAGTAATAAAAATGTATTTTTATAGCACAAATTTAATTTAATTAAACACACACAAATTATTTACCATATTTATTATAGACAGGAAAACTGTAATAGTTGTGAGATACAAAGAAAATAGTTTAATGTGAATTCTTACTAAATTATTCCACTTTGCTTCTAGCCTTTTTTCAGAAAATAAAGCTTGCTTTGAATAATTTTTTTTAAATGTTTACTATCAAACAGAATTCCAAAGGCAAATATTTTTAGAGCTTTAGGAAGTTGAAAGCTATTACAGGGATTTTTGTTGTTTCATTTTCTTTCTTCTTGCTTCATGCAGTTTCCATAAAAAAGGCAATATACCTCACAAGCAACTCTTCAAATAATACATTTGCAGTGCTATCCAAGACTGAATTCAATTCTGAGTTTAACCATGCCTGCCAATTATTTCCCGCTATTTGATAGACCAGTTCTATTCAATTTAAATTCCATTCTCAACAAAAATATACAACAAAATGATGCACTCAGAAAATGATACTTTGTGAGAGACAGAAACAATAAACAGTTATATTTTCTTTACTGTTCCTTTTGTGGAAGCAAAAAGAGGAAGAGCAAGAATCTGCAAAATATGGCATATTATAGTAGTAGCACTATGGATATTCTAAAGCTGTTTTCAAGGAAATATGTATGAATGGGTCAGGGGTCAAAAAAATCTCTCAAGTTCGTGTCTTAAAAACAAAACAAAAATCCCATAAGACCCCCCAAACCTGTCTACTTTCAAAATATATTTTAAAATTAATACTTACACTTCGTAGATAAAGACATTACATCAGGTTTTCAACAAAATATAGAATGATGCTAATTTTTAAACCTATGTCTTGTACAACACATAGGCAGGAATTTCTAGTTTAGATTCTGTTGAGGATAATTAAAATTCTGCAGAGGGTAAGAAAAATATGTACTTCTAAAAGATGAGAAAATGACATGCGATTCTTTACAGAGTTGAGATTTTTCTAAAAAATGGAGTAAAAGATTTTTACCTCTTATGCATTTCCCTTCTTCACATATTCATAGCCTAATACATTTCTACAAAGTATTCCACAGACTACTGGATCTCACTGATTGCTTTCCTCAAGCGAGGCATAAAATTTGTTTTCTATCCATAACCTTTACTGACTTTGACATAACATACAAAGAAAAAAAAGTTATTGTTGTCATTATAATTGCATAATAATTTTTCAATTATTGTAATATCTTTGATCAGAACAATTAGCTAACATTTTAATTTCTATCTATAGTATTTGACCTCTAACTGTATAAGATACTGTTGTTTTTTTCATTTAACCTAGTCACAGTCTGTATGCAAATTTATATAAATCATAAGTAGATTTTGTAGAGACAAAATCCATTTATCTGTCTATATCCTATATAATATGCATCTTTAAGCATGGGTGTATGAACCCAGAGATTAGTAATGTAATTTTTTGCTATTTTATTTGGAAGTGTTTTATTAATGATTAACTTCTTGGGTGAAAAATGCCCATTGGTTTATAATTCTTGTGAATTCTTATTAGAATAAGCTCCGTTTGATCATCCTAATATCAATCTACACTTTTCTTGACAGATACTTACTTCATACTTTATGAATCAATTTCATGCACATATTGTTTAACTTGAAGTTGACTCTTGAAGATAACCACAAGCAAAGCAACACATTTTTTCAACACTTTGTTGTAAAGAAAGTGGTTTTGATTCTTAAATAAAGTAAAATTTCACTAATTTGCTTAGCATTTTGCAAGAAATATGGTAAGTTAATAGTTATTTTATATTGTAGGATTGAATCAAATTTTGGGAACAAATATTTTAAGAAATATTAAATAGAACACTATGTTACATCTTGCAGGAAACACAAAACCAATTTGCTTGTTGCCTGTACTAGGTTCAAGTATTCATTTTCTGGGGATATCAATCCATCTCTTTCTGGGTACAGTGAATTCCAATTAAAAAAAAAAAAAGCAAAAGAAATAGAATTAATGTACACTCAAGGTTGGAAACTTCTCAGGTGCATGTTTTACTAATTTGAAATGCTTGCAAAGAATTTCAAGGCCAAGATTTAATTTTCAGCCTGTGTGAACTCCTTGCTAAGCTTTTTTGCACTTCTAGACTGGACTACACAAGGAAATGACACAATAGTTTACAGCACAACACCATTATTCATAAAACAAAACCACCTTTCCTTAGTTCTTAAAATTTATTTTATATTGTACTTGTGTATGAACTGCTTTTTCAGTGGGCTTGCAGGTGAAGAATTGTTCACTGTTCCTTTTGTCATATTAATCAGAAGAATGTTTTTACAAGTTACAAAGCCCAAGGTTTTAGAAATTTATTGTTTGCAGCATAAAGATTCTGATTTTCTTCCCTATTTACCTTCTATTAATACTTTACAGGTTTGGTTTACTTTTAATGACCAATGGAACTGAATATCCACTGTCAAAATTGTTTTTTACTTTTGCCAGGCTGAATGTATTACTGACTTAAGATCATATGTGTTGAGAATTTGTAATTATACTGATTTTTAGTGTCAGAACAGCTTAATAGGGGAAGAGATATTTTCTTGGTTTCTTTTTTCCTATTAATCAAGATCATTATAATTACAAAAATTTATGAAAAGTTAATGTAAATCAAAAATTGCATAACTTTCTTAACAGGTAATACATTTTTAAGCTGTAGAATTTCTATAATGTTTAACAATTTACACATGAATCACTCAGTGATGCACAATTATTTGACTTGAAATCCTAAGACATATATTTGGTCCCTGCATCTCATCACTCAGACATTATACAAAGCCTATGAAATAATGGATACTAGTATGGATAAAAAGGAGTGCCATCTATAATGTAGAACTTAAAACCTGGAAAAGTTTAGTAACTAGAAAAGATTATGGTGCTCAGTAGATGATCTGTAATTCAATCAACATCCTATAATAATTTTTTCAAGGATGAATACTCCAACCATCAACAATACCAGATACTGGGAATGCTTTTGGATTCCACTGATTAAATTCAGAGTATTGTCACTGTGAGAGTGAGACAGAAATTGGAGGAAGGTATGCTGCACTGACTTTCTGTGCACTCAACATTTCACCTCCCCCAAAGAGTTTTAGCCCAGCAGAAAGCATTATTTACCTGGACATAGTAATTACAACTCTTGCACTAAATGAAAGAGAGATAAAGACTGATGTCTGTCTCTGAGATGAAGTAGAACAGACTGGCTCATAATCACACTATTTACAGCTACCCCCTTCTGTAATAAATTTGTTCAAGAGAGAGATTTGGAGCAGTGTAGTACAGAGGCAGCATGTTAGTTAACAGCATGGGGCTCCACAGTTTGAACTGATTCTTCATTCTCTTTTATTGATGTACTGCTCTGTAACAGGACACAGGTACTCCTTATATCATTGCTCCCACTGATCTGAGGAAGATCTGCAGCACCCTCCACATCCTTTATTTTCTTCAGAGCACTCAACTATTACTTCATATAGCCCTCTCAAAAATAGATGTGATTAAAGAGCAGGTTATCATAGGCTGTGTAAAATATCTTTAATAAATCTGTAAAGGTGTGTTGAAGGAGAGTATCTTCTCCTCTAAGGGCACCTGGTCAAAGGAGTCATAAATCAGAGCATGTGACGACAGACCTGACCAAGAAATTTTAAGAAAGGTTATAAAAAGAACAAACCTTGACACTGGCCTGAAGAGTATGAGGGGTGTGAAAATGTTTATTTTTTTCAATTGAGTGGATAAAGAAAGGGGGAAACAGAAACCAGATGGTCTTTAGACCTGTCCAGTTAATATTTATAAAGACAGTAAGCAGAAACAGTCAGTCACACTTGTTGATGAAGTACCAAGAAACTGAGGCAAACTGGCACTTCATGACACAGAAGGATGCAAATCTGAGGATTGAGGATGTTGAAAGGGGTTAGTATGAACATGCAATGTGCAGAGGAAGGGGGAGAAAGGAGAAACAAAGGAAGACTAGACAGAAAAGTATGTAAAACAGGGCTGACAGCACATGAATCACAGCTGGCTAGTGCACTTATCTGACCATGCTCTGCACCTGATCACCAGTTTGTCCTGTCTTCTCATATTTTCTTATTAAATCTTAACCCTGTGCCTGCATACTATCACTATCTACACCATGTGTGAGTGAATGCTGCAGGGACTTGGTGCCAGCTACGGAGAGGACCAGCATGGGTGGACAGGGTACCAGCTCCTGGAGTCAGACTGGGCTCCTTGCCTGTGGCATCAGCTACTGGACACAGTCGGGTTCTTGGAGTTGACTGGGGTAAGAAGAGTAGTGTCTGTTCCCAAAAATACTGTCCTGGTTTTGCCTGGGATAGAGTTAATTTTCTTCTTAGCATATGGTACACTGCTGAAATTAACTTTATCCCAGGCACAGCCAGGACAAGCCACTGGAGGAACCAGGGAGAGTGAATCAAATGAGAGGCTCAGCAACCTTGGCTATAGTGGAACTGCAGGTCATAGCCCGTATGCCTTGCTCAGGATGATGGGAGTGTTTATGCCTTCCTCAAGCCAAATGCATGTGGGATGTCCTGTGGGGTTCACTGGCAAACTCCAAGCTGGACCAGCCAGCAAGTAGGATGCTCAGGTTTGGGAAGGGATGGGGATGTGGGCAGGGTCTGTGCTGGTATTTGCTGGAGACCTATGAGTGTGTGAGTGTTGCGTGTTTTCAGCGAGCAGCCAGCTGGACCTGCTGGTGAGTCAGGAATGTGTGGGGCAGGTAAGAGGAAATGGGGTGCCAGGCAGGAAGAATGGCCATCACAGTGCTCAGGGGATCCATGAATGTGAACCTGGAGAGTGCACATAGGCACTGCACTGGTAACCTCTTGTCTCTGTCAGCCCAAGAGGAAGGGACATGTCCGTCTGGGCTTATGCCTGCTGTGAGCCATGAAAATGTGGTGCTGTTAAAGAGAACACCTAGCCTGTGGCTGCCTGTGTGACAGGCTGTGCGATTGTGTCTTTGTGTCTCTCTGGGGTATGTGCTCAGCTTTGCTGCTGGCTGAACCTGCAAACAGGAAAGCAGCAGCCCCTCCTTCAGCCTGGGCACAGATGAGGTGCTTGGGCAGTGAGCTGGGTCCAGTGGCCACACAGGTCAGGTCTCAGCAGCAGGAGGTGGCCCTGCTCTTAAAATTTGCTACCGGAATCAACTTCCAAAACTGCTTCTTTTGCAATGCAGGGTATGAAGAAAGCCCAAGAGTATTCACTTAGTTTTGGATAATTAACTCTTTCATGCCTAATATTCAAAATAACTAATCTACCATAGAAGGTCCCACAGAAATGTCATTCTTTTTCCCAAAACCAGTATGTTTCTTGGGATTAATCTACATGAGTTAAGTGACAGAAGAAATAGGTGGAGATATATAGTAAGAATATAAGGTAAAATAAAAACACATATTGAAACCAATTATCCTATATATACCATTGAAACTGTATTTTCTTTTACCTCTAGGGAATGTACATAGGTAAAGATGCTGCCATCTATTATGATTTTATTTAGTTATGGCTACAGATAAAAAACCTTACAGCAAAGACCATTTATAAAGGCAGCAAGATGGATTAGACACACTTCTTGAGAAAATAGCACATTCAGTACTGTCAGAGGAAAATGGAAGAAAACAGCAAATTGGGGCAAAAGACTGAAGCAATTTTACATCATTCACTTATTTGGTTTTATTGAGGATTGCTTAAAGTTTGCTATTTCCCCAAAATGGTCTCAACACCATAAAAAGAGAGATGTGCAGAATACTGACATGACTCAATCTTACATTTTTATGTGCATGGTGAAGTTACTAGTTTGTCACCATTTTGTCTCTGTAAATCTGTTTTAATCCAGAGCTCTATCAATTACATTAATAGAATGTAAGAGTCGGTTTTTTGAAGGAAGACAGTAGCCTGGACATAGATTGGCTTCACCACTGAATGCCTATATACGATGACATCTCTAACACTCACATTCCAGGAGTTTCCTGTCCCAGAAGAGATCCGCTACTTTAAATTACAAAGTATCATTTTGCAGACCCGGCTTTATTTTTCAATCCAAGTAATCTGAAAACGCAGCATGGTCTTCAATCTGACAGTGTTTTACATTTCTTATTCCCATCTCTCTCTCCATTTTCTAGCACTCTCTGCTCTCTTAGGCCTCTCTTTATCTATGCTTAAACTCCTGCTGTCTAACACATTAATCTACTTCCACTATTTTCCCCAAAGTGCCCATTAAACCAATGCATTTCAACTGTTTAAATAACTACTGTAATCTAAAATAATCCCAATGGAATATGAAATAAAACTAGGTATGCCATATGGATGAGATTTATATAAGCAAATATAGCTGTTCACGTGGAAATACGTAAATTCGGAATGGCCCAGGTTCCCTTCAGTGATTAATCTCATATGTACCCAGATTAAATGAACCATGACCTAAAAGTATCTGTGGAAACAGATATGAAATACATGTTAAAAAAATTAAAAAGGAAAAAGTATAAGTAGGCTGAAATAAAATTTATGATAATCAAACATTAATCTTACCAATAATGATCCACCACTGAAATAATTCTTACATTTAAGCTTGTTTTAGATCTTAGCCAATTCAAGTCAATGCAAAAAATTCTTCATAAGGTTAGTGGTTCCTTCATCATAATCATGTAAATGGAGAAGTGGAATTGCACTTGTGTACAGTATCAGACTTTGTCATGGATATATAAGTGAAAGCCAACATTAAATAGGTCCCGTATTTTGTTTGTATAGTTGAAATATTGCTAAGGCTATTCAATTGCACTAGATATAGTGTAAGTTGTGTATTTTAAAAGTCACACAAGTAACAAAATAATAATACAGTGTTTCTTTACTGAGTACAGTGGTTGTTTGCTTTTATTATTTTTTTTTATTTATTCAATGGCAAAATTAGAATGCTGACCAACAAAAAGCCCTAAGAAAGGTAAATAATTTCTTTTCTTTATTTACCTAATTTCTTATCTGTTATCCAAAACTGAACTGAAGATACATCTTTCTCAGCAAAAATGTTAGCCAATTCACTGTCAAGTTACCTACTATCTCTAGGTTTTCGTTCCTAAATTTATATGTTAAGTATTAAAGTATTAAAACTTAGCTATTAAATATTCCTGCCATTGGAAGGTAAGGATAAGGATAGTCTCTTCTTGATTTCCTCACCCCTGAAGCTGATGGTTTGGGCAGCAGGATGTGAAGAAGAGATTGATAAACTTTCTCTTTCCAGCAGTCTGCTAAAAGGCATAGTCCACAGGTACTGATGGATCAACTGTCCCTTGGTGGTTGGATTCTTTGACCTTTATGGAGCTTCAGAAGAAGGATGCATCTCTGCAAGGTTCAAGCTGCAGGCCTTTTGCTGAGCTGAGACAATCCTATTCTAGCCTGCAAAAGATATCTGATCCTTAAGGAGCCATGCTGGCAGGCAAAGGAACTCCTGAGGGAAGTCAGTAGACTGCAGCATCAGAGAGATCAGAGATTGTGCAGATTGTCTCCGAGGCTTCAAAAGCCAAAACCTTTAAAAGTTACAGTTACAGTGGTAGGAGACCCTGCCATGAAAAGTGACGGCCCCCATCTGTTGACCTGTCTCCTTCCTCAATGTCTACTTACTACATGCCCGCATTTTGATTTTGAACGTTATGGGAAATTAATAAAGGCTTATCCATTGCTCTTCAGACTTACTGTTTACTTATCTTCCATTTGGGTTGTATTAGGAAGAGCCTGTTTCCATCAGTCTGAAGAAGGTGGTAATTTACTTGACTACATCTGAAATGATTTGTTAAGTTCTGGGCTCCCTAGTACAACAGAGAACTTAATAGAGTAACTGCAGCAAAGGTCGGAAGGGACTGCAATATCTTTCATTTGAGGGATGACAGGGATTTATTTCTATTCAACTTGGAGCATAGAAGGCTCTGTGGGGGGAGGTAGGAAGGGAGGATGGTACACAGCAGATTTTGTCAATATGTATGACAAAATGGGAGATAATGAAGATGAGGGAGCTGGATTCTTCTCACTGCTGCCCACCAATAAGAGAAAATGGTAGAAATTAAAAAATACAATAATCTAACTTAAAGAGAACTTTTTGTAGTTAGGGTTCTCATACACAGGAAGAGGCTGCCCAGGGGTTGTGGATTCTCCTTGTGGGGAGACAGTCAAAACCAGACTGCACATTTTTCCGGGTAATCTGTCGTAATTAATTGCTTTAAGAGGACTGGATGATCTCAATAGGTCCCTTCCTACATGATCTGAACAGGTCCCTTCCAATCTCCTATTTTGTAGTTTGATGTATTTTTCTTTTTGCCAAAACTTCTTTTAAAGGAAATGCTGTTTCCTAGGTTTCCCTGGCATCTCATATCAATTAAAAATTGACTCATGGGAACATATTCCTGAAATTAAAATTACACTTGTTCTAAGATGATTTATTGGCATTAACAATCTGAAATTGCTAGAGTGTGGGGACTGTTAATTTTAACATTTTGTACATATGGATGAAAATACAGAGAACTCAAGAGAATCCATGGTTATTTGAAGCATTTGGGTTTTTTTCAGTAATGCAGTTATGCAGTTACAATTTCAGGTTTCTGAGCTGAGTACTATAGGTCACATTATATCCTAGGCTTTATTGTTTTAGTGAGAACTAATGCTGAATACTTCACAAGAAATAATTAACATCTTGATCTCACAGTTGTGTAGATACATTTTCATTATATTTTGAGCATCAAATCTTTAAATGTTGAGGATATATCTGGTGGCAGTTTTGAGTTCCTATGACTAACCATTAGTCGAGCAACTTCACTTGTTGACATCTCCTTAACATTGCTTCCATGAAGATCTGCTCCATGATGTTCACAGGCATATAGGTAAGGCTCATCAGTCTGCAGTTCCATGGATTTTCCTTTCTCTCCTTTTTAAAAATAAGAGTGATTTTTTTCTCTTTTCCCAGTCACAAGGGACTTCTCACAGCTTTTCAAATATACTTCCTGAAAATACATATGTAGAATCAATAGGCACATTGGATTTCTTTCTGGCCCTGTTTAACATCTTTATGAATGACTTGGAGATGACACAGTTTGCTGTCATCAGGGTCTCAGATGACACTAAACTGATGGGATCAAGTTGATATGCCAGAATACAGTAACGCCATTCAGAGTAATGCCATCCTGATTGTCAGAAGTGTACCAGATAGAACCTCATGAAATGCAGAAGTAACTAATTCAGAGTTCTCCCTTTAGAAAAGACTCCTTCTCCCTGGACCTGGCAATAGCATTGACTGGCATAGGGCAGAGCCATGCAGTTGATTAGGGCCACAACACTTGGTCTGTGAAGGGAGGTGGAGGGACAGGAGTTTTTAAACTTAGACATCCTTGTCTGATACGACCACTTTAGGTTTACTATTAATTTGAGAGAAATTTTCAACTTCAGACAGCAATATAACAGATGAACGATATGGAAGGATAAAGAAGCAGGTTTTATTCCCCTAAGAAATATGTTTTGAAAGCACAGATTTCTCTCTATTTAATAAAAATTTAATATAAGGAGAGCATATAATATTTAGATATATGCATTTTAGAAAAGCTCATTGAATATCCTCGTGGTGAAGTCTCTGGACCCTGATGAATTGTTGCAACTGCCCCTCAATCTTCATCAGGAAAAGTGAAGGTTCAGAATAAGGATGAACGGAAATAATGAAGTGAGAATCATAACACCAGCTTGTACATACCGGAAAGTGCATAACCATTTCAACTACTACAAGTATTTTTTTCAGTATTGTTTTTTTCCTCTGTACCAACCAGATTTCCTGTAAAATAATTATTAGGTTGGACTTCAAATTTATATTACATTAAAAATAAATTCTTAGTTTTGCAAATAATGTATATTTTGTTGTTCATTATAAGATTTTCAAGATGGGGAAAAATAGTGGAAATGGTAATTCCAATGTCTACATAGTTGAACACATGGGAGAAAAGTTTCCCAAGTTAAACGCAAGCATATGTAAAATCTCATTACATACTTGTTTTTCAGAAAAGGATTAAGAGAGTTCCAGTATACTTGAATGTGTCAAAAGAGTAAGAGTGCAAGTTTTACATGGAGTTTTTTATATCTGGGTACTGTACCATTTAAGATTTTACATATATGAGCAAGTCCTCACAGCAATTTGCTCTGTCAAAGCAGATTCCATTTAAAAGGAATGAGAAAAATTTGCCATTGTGGGTATAAAATAACTGCAATTTTCCTTTGTTTTATAACATGAAAACAAATATTTCTGTAAATTCATAGAAATAAGTTGATATTTTCACCAGCTGGGACCAAATATCACAGATACATTGCCATTCACTGATGTAGATTTAATGATTTCATCTTTCTGAATTGCTATCACATTTTCTGTAAAAGGATCAACTTTCTCATACTGAGAAAAATGAGTATAACTACAGTAATTTTTTTCTCAGATTGTGTAAACTGAAATATTTGCTTTTTTATTTAAGGGAATCTAATATTGTTAAATTTTCTCTTATGTGGTGTGATTAAAAGCTTTGAATACAAAAGGGAGGCAAAGAAGGAGTGAAGGAAGACAAAGAAAATATTTCCACACTTTTGAATATTAAAGTAAGTGTTCAAAGTAAAGCTTTATTTTGTCTTCAATAGGTTACTACTTAGTGGTTTCCTTTTGACAGGGTAAATAAAGTGCACCAAGTGCCTTTATTCACTAGAACACGTTGTTGCTGTTATGTCAAAGATTTGCCTGGCCACTTTACGCAGATAGTCCAAACATTGGTTATCCTCATCTGCTGTCAAGGTAGCATGGTCCTCTCCTCTGCCTTCTCCATGCCATGCTGACTATTCAACCATCTATGAGAACAGTGGTCCACACACTGTAACGTGAGAAGGCAATGGTTAAGCTGAGCAATTCAGTCTCCCCTCTGCTTGCAATGGCTTAGCTCTCAGTACTAGACCATTAATGTGCCTTCCATCCAACTCTGTCATAAACTCTCCTTTTTCTTTCAAGAACATCCGTAAGTCTTAGTGTGTAGAAGGGACATGCAGAACTCCCATTCCTTCCTGACACTTTTCTTGAGATGATCATACTAATGGATTGCTGATGTTGCATTTCTCTGTGATGCTAGCCTTACACCAATCTTCAGACATGCAATATCTAACAGAGGTATGGTTCATTATGATCCCAGTAAGAACGGCACTTAGACCAAAATATCTCTTAAAATGTAATTTACTAGAGCTGACCATATGAAGGAAGAGGGGATAGAGCATATTATACTACTTTCCTTTCGATGCAGGGGACCTTAATTTCTGCATCAGCAAACAAATCTTCAATAAACATGAAGCATGACATGCAGATCACTTCAGGAGGCTTACGTTATTTTGCTCTTCTGAGCTTTGACAGGATTTTCTTAGAAGAAAACAATTCTATTCATAATGTCTACTGTTGGCACCTATATATAGCATAAAACTGACATGTTTGTTTATAGACTGAAAGTTACTTCAGTCAAAGATGCTTATAGGGATAATCTATTTTCTAGAACTCTGTTTTTTAAATGTATTTATTTTATCTATAGAATTTATGTTTTAAAACCATGATTATGTATTAAACATATGTATAGTTATTTAGAGCATTTACTGAGTGCATCTATGCTGAAATTCTTTATTTTTCCTAAAAGGATGTTCTTCATTCTGTTCTACCTTAATGTTATCATTATGTTTCTAACTCTTGAGATAAATGAACTTAAATGAAGCAGAGATAGGAAATTCTTCATTTGAAAGATTATAACTACAAATGTGTTATGCCTCAACTTAGCTATGCTATTCATTAGTCAATTCTTTCTAGAAAAATCTGAATTTAAATTTTCTGTTTTGGAAAAAAAAAACAAATCCTTCCTAAGATTCCCCTAAAGTAGTACTTCCAATGTGAAATTACTGAAATTGTAAAGCTGCACAGTAATTTAATTTCAATTAAGCTGCAGAAGTATTGTACTATTTGTTTATTTTTATTATTTATTTTAGCCTACATAGTGACAATCAAATGGTTATCTAAAAGTGCATTTTCTAGCATAGCTGATCACAGGAAATCCTATAAACTTTAACATTGTGAAGGTCAATGTATTTACAGTGATAACTCATAATTTAACAAGATGGCCCTTAATGCAGAAAGAAAGAAGGCAATATAATAACTTGTGAAGAAAATTTCACTTGAAGAGTCAGGAGGTGAAGTCAACTAGCAGAGATTTATTAGCACTTTAAGAGCCTATGACCTCAGGAACTTTAAGCAGGAGAGACATAGGTTTTATGAGTTTACTTGAGGACATATCCCTAATTAAGTGCCATAAAAAATATGCTGGAGAAACTCAATTGTTCTTTAACGATCAGTTCTTCTAACATTAAATGACACCCTAAAAATTTAATGGCTTTCCATTAGTTGAAATAATGTTCCTTAATAGCTTAATGGCTGGAGCAGAATGCTGTAAATTATAAAATCTATGTCCTCATCGCTACTCTGACACTTGCTTTGGTGAGGTTGAAAAGTCAACATCCCTCTTCAACTCCTATCTTTTCAAAAATTGTAAATCAAATATTATATCATTTTCTAGGTTTACTGCGATATTGACCTTCTCTAACTCTACAAGCATGATATCACTCCGTGGTCTTTCACACGTTTCTTTTGTAGTGTAAAATTCCCATTTTCTTAGTGATTTCAATGGCAGTTTCTCCATTTCAAATGAGATTACCTTGGGTTATTTGGTTTCCGGTTATATAAGATAATTAAAGGACTTTCATGTAAAGTAATAAATGTCATTTGCAAAAATCTCTAAAAGTTATTGATGATTAAGAACTATCTCTACTTGTCCAACAGCCTTCTATTTATGGATGATGATACATGTACAGTCATTACGTGCTCTCCTCTCCCAAGCTCCTTTCCATTGTCTGTTCTTTACATTTATCTAAATTATCTCTCAGGCTCTCAGAAATGTTCCTGGACTCTGCTATTCTGAGATTTGCTTTAAAAATGTTATTAGGAAAGTAATATTTAAATTATCGTGGGAATGGTAATATAAATGCTCAGTAAGAACACTGTTATGGAGTTGGTTTGTTTGTTTTCCCCATGAATTCTGCTGTAGGTTTTATTCTTACGAGTTAAAACTATTATCACATGATGAACTGCTCATAAAAACTTCTTCATGCAACTTGGACCTGATTTTTTTATTTTCTATTGCATGATTGTGGTGAGGATTACTTGATAAAATACTGAGAAGACACCAAAAATGAGTTACTAACTGGTTGAATACCACCCTGGGGGGAAAGTAGATCAGTTATTTCTACAGACATAGTGTTGTATGTTCTTTTTCCATATACATTTATTCAATACTTTCTTCGATAGAAATCTCCATTTCAGTAACCTTGTGTGTTAATACTAGTTGTGATGATTAAACTATTAGTGACTTTTGAAGTATACCATGCTTGAAAGAAATGATAAATCCTACTTACTCTGTCATGACTTTGACTGGGATGGAGCCAATTTTTTTGTAGTAGGATGGATTGGTGACTAACTCAATCTTGATAATATACAGTGTTTTGGCTGTTACCAAACAATGGTTTCACAGCATCAAAGTTCATTCTTGCTCTGCTCCCACTCTTCCCTCTCAGTGATTTGCTGAAAGTACGCAAGAAGGTGGTAATGGACACAGCTGGAATAGCTGATCAGCACTGACCTAAGAATTATTTCATAACACATGATGTGCTCATTAATACAAGTTCATGAAAAGGAGGAGGGAGGGCGATAAACAAGATTATATGTTTGACTTGCTACGTAACTACTATTCATGCTTACCTGGAATTGGCTGGGCATCTGCATGCTGATAGGAAGTAGTGAATTAAATCCTTTTTATCTTTGCTTGAATGCACAGCTTTTTTTCCCCACCTATTGGACATCTAAATGCCTGAAGCTTCCTCCCAGTTTCTCCATGACCCATGGGAGAGAGAAGTGAGTGAGCAGCTCTGTGGGCACTTGACTGTTAGTCAGGGTCAACCTACTACAAAGTCATACACTTGCTTTTACTGTTAAAGCTAAGATAATCAATATGTACCCACTTTAATATAAAAGTGAAAGACTTAATCAGAAAAGTACAAAATTGGGAAGAAAATTATTTTTCAGATAAAAGTTTTAAGAAGACTAAGTTAAATTTGTATTGCTAGAGGGAATAATTATGCCTTTTCTTCATTAAATTTGATACTATGTCTGAACAACTGTATCCAAAAAATCACAAATTAGTCATAATTTGACTTGATTTTATTTCACAAGAATAAGTCCAGGTCAAGTGGGGCTTTACTTGAGATATTTATATACATTTATGAAGAATATTATTGAATATTTTTGACTTTTTAAAAGGTTGCATAAATTGTTATATTTAGTTAAAAGAATAAATGAAAAAAAATACATAGAAAACTAAAATGCAAATATTCATAATGATCAAACTGTCATGCTATCTCCAGATAAAATTACATGCTTATATTGAAAAACAAGACTGGCTGGTTTAAACTTTTCAATTCCTTTAATTCAAACTGCTTGTAAAGATTGCAATATGATAGCTTACTGTCTTTGTACTCAGGCATCTTGGGTGAGACATTGTAGGAAACAGAATGCTCAGGGGTTTTTTCACTCCTGAAGCCAAATTTCACTTAACTATGTTCATAAATTTGGGTTTAAATTTGTAAATTCAAGAATAACAACTCTCTCACAACTCCTTCTTTTTATCTTAACTCTTTTAAAGCCCACTGTAAGCAGACAATCTATTCAGATTTTTCAGTGGCTTGGGTAGTGTACTGGTTACCAAGAGAATAAAATACCTGCTCAGTTAAAATACTATTTTTATAGAGAAATTTATTTCATACTGTACTTTATGGTCATAACTATTTGTAACAGTGTTTTTAAAAGAGATAATATTAGGTAAATTGAGCTTATCAGATCTACTGTCAAAATTAATACTGTAGTGGTTTAGTCCCAGCTGGCAGCTAAGCTAAATACAACTCTTTGCTCATTCACCACACAGCAGGATGAGGGGAGAAAAACAGAGGATCCAGAGTGGGAAAACTCATGGCTTGAGGAAAAAATAAACAACAAAAACCAAAGCAAAAGCTGCACATGCAAGCCAAGCAAAACAGGAATTAATTCACTACTTCCCATCTGCATGACCATGATGCTGTGTTCCCTTTTGTGCAACTTCTTGTGCACCCCCAGGGTCCTTGCTGGTGGGATGGAGTGAGACAGGAAAGGCCTTGATGCTGTGGAAGCCCTGTTCAGCAATAACTTAAACATCCCTGTGTTATCAAGACTCTTTCCAGAACAAATCCAAAACACAGCCTAATTACTACACAGAAAACTAACTTTATCCCAGCAAAAACCAACACAGATAACAGCAATAGAAGCTGCATGTATCTATGTCTTTGTATCACATGTTTTGAGTAGAAAACAAGTAGACCATATCATAGGATATAAAGAGTAAAAAATTCCACCTATCCCATCACAGAAGGAGTGGAACAAAGATGGAAAATAAATTCTCGGTTTTGTTGGGTTTTTTTCTACTTTTATTTCTTATTCAAGGCTTTTAAATTCAGGAGATGGTCTCCGGCTCACTTTTTTACACCATTTTTAAAAAGAAATTTCCAATGTAAAAAAGACCACATACTTCTACATCACAGAAGACAATTTATTACCAGTCCTCCAGGCATTTATTTTAATGAACATCAGAATCAAACAAAATGTGAAACACCTTCCAAACATGTCTAAGATTCAAATTCTCCAATAACCTTTTTGGTGTGAGAGATAGGAGTCTAGCTTTGTTCCTGTAACTCTGATTATTAGTCAGATGCCCTAAAAACACCCTAACAATTTCTTGGTCTGGAATCACTGGAAGAAACTGAATAATTGGTAAATATTTAAGATCATCTTCATAATTTATTCTATAGTATTTTTAAGGTTCTTGCAATTTCCTTTATTATGGTGGTAGCTGACATAATTTTCATGAAGACATTAACTGTTGAGTTCTATATTGGGTACTTGTCACAAGCAAATAAAAAGATAAAAGTACTATGTTAATTTGTGTTTGAAATATATTGAGAGAGATTTGGGGGTTTATTTTGGTTTGTTTTTTTTTCCTTTTTAATTCCCTATGGGTTTTCTGAACATCTGTTTAGAGATGTTTTATTGCAGTTTTTATGTTTTGTTTAAATTTCATTGTTCAGCATTGTTTTCTGCTCTGCTCACCAGGTACACGTATTGCCTTCTGCTGCTTCGATTCAGTCTTCCAAAATTATTTTAAACCTCCTGTTATTTTTAAATTCCCTATATCTATCCTTCTGTCCTAGCTTAGTTTTGGTAGAGTTAAATTTCTCCCAACTAGCTAATATAGTGGATTTAGGATGAGAGTAATGTAAAAAACACACTGATATTCTAGTTGTTGCTGAGCAGTGCTTGCTCTAAATCAAGGACTTCTCAAGTTTTCTTGCTCTGCCAGTGAGCAGGTGCACAAGAAGCTGTGAGGAAGCACAACCAGGATGGCTGACCCTAACTGACTAAAGGGATATTCAACATCACAGAACTTCATATACAGTATATAAATCGAGGAGATCTGGCCAGGATGGACTTATTGCTTCTCAGAGTTGGTTTGGGCATCAGCAGCAGGGGGTGAGCACTTGTAGTGTGCTTCACTGTTTTCTTCACCCTTGAATATTATTTCTCTCTCATTTTTTTGTCTCCCTTTTCATTATAATAATTATAATTAGCACTGTATTTTACTTTATTTCAGTTACTAATCTATTCTTGTCTTAACCTATGTGTTTTACCTTTTTCTGTTTTGCTTTCCCACTTTACTGAGGACGAGAGTGAGCACGTGGCTGGGTTTTTCATAGTTGCTGTCTGGGGTTAAACCACAACATCTTTCTAGTGGATTCACTGATCTCTTGCATGCATGAATTTAAATTAAGCATATGAGAATTCTGACAGGGCATGTGTGTGATTATACTTATACATCTATGCATATATCTAGCTGGAGCACATTAGCTTACTTAAAGTGGGCTATATTTCAGGAACAACTGTCTCAAAGCACCAATTATGGAATTTGCAGATTTGAGCACATCACACATTATAAAGCCATTAGTTCAGTTTCTATTATATTTCTATATTCTCTGACACTTATATATAGTGTTTCTATATTTCTGAAATTTGGACTTATGTGTACTGAAATAAATACATGTAAAATAAATACACTGATGATGGAGTTCAAAGACCAGAACTAAGAAAGCAGCACTTCATAGGAGACAGAAGAAAATCCCCAGGAATTGGACAAAATATAATTTTCCCTTATTTACATTTGGTTTGCTTTCGAATTAGTTCTCTATACTGGCTTATTTTTTGACAGCTTGAAAGGCAGTTACTACTCTTGGCACACATGACTGAAGACAGAGTGAAAGGAAAAAGAATAATCTCATATTAGACTGGTTTAAGCTGGCATGGCACCAAACTCTAAGAAAGTATATGGGGATTTTGGCTGAGCCTAATGGAAGTTTATAGCAGATATGATTACTCTTTGTAAATACAAGGAGAAAATATTAAGATAAAAGCAATAATTTCAAATACTAATAGGCATAAATGAGTATAAATTGGTCATGTGTAAATTTTTGTTTGACCTTAAATGGGGTCTTCAAGATGCAGCTGCTCTTAAAAGCAGAGAATTAAACTTAGATGATTGACAGAGTTGCTTTAAGAGCCATTTTCCTTGAAAACTAGACAGAGGATGAAGACAGCCCTAATTAAGTGAGGATTTTAGGAGAGGTATTGTCTGAAAGTGGAAAGTGGATCTGTGTATCATTAAAAATAATGTATACACAGACTACCAATCTGCAAAAGGGAGTTATCTAAAGACATCTTGGAGGATTTGAAACTAAAAGCAATACAGTTATGAAACTAAAGTAGACTATTCCTTTAACGTAACAACATTGTTTTTCATTCCCTGAGATATCTGTCAGAGAATTTTGAGCTGTGCATGACATATTGGTGAATCTTGGGACACAAAATGCAGCTGTTTGTGGTGGCTAGAATACATAGAATCATAGAATAGTTTGTGTTGGAAGGAACTATTAAAGGTCATCTAGCCCAAACCCCCTGCAATAAGCAGAGACATTCTTTGCATCATCTTCCTCAGTGCCTCATCCAACCAAAACCCTTCCAATAAAAGGGCATTCACAGCTTCCCTGAGCAACCAGTGTTTCACCATACCATCCCTGTGTCTTTCACTGCCTGTGCTTTTCTTTCTTGTCCTTTAGTTTGATCCACAGGCCTTTACTCATCTATGCTGATCTTTTGCCTTTGTTTATTGGTTCTTACACCTGGGGATTGAGAGATCTTGTACTTTATGAAAAATAGCTTCAAAGATCTGTCAGCTCTTTCGTGCTCCCTTGTCCCTGAGGACAATTTCCCAGGGGAACCTACTGACTAACTCCTATATGACCTCTGGAAGTCTATGAAATCCATTCTCAACCTTTCGTCACTTACTAGACTATTTTTCTTTTAATTATTGCATTTTTTCCCCTTACTCTATTAATACTGTTACAGTGATTGGAAAGGGTTATAATGTGCATGGTTTTGGACATCAGGATGAGCCTACATGAAGCATTATTTGCATTTTGCACACTCTTCTCCTTAAGTATTAAATTGATCCCAAAACTAAATTATTTTAAAGCATTACTAAGGCTGCAATCTCAAGTGCTCAGAAGCAGGAGTACTACAGTGAATACTGCCTGTGGATATTTAATTTGATCCCCCTGTGTGTAAAGGTGCTGAAGTGTAAAGTGAGGATTGTGGAAACAGTTTATCTGTGCAATAAAATGTTAGGCACCTATATTAAATCAGAACTCAGACAGATGGGTGCAATTAAAGACTGGCTTGTTCCCAAGCTGAGAAAGCAGACACAGCCCTTTATAGGAATGATTTCTCTTTGACTTCATGACTTCACCCATGGCCAAACCATGTGGGAAGGGAAGGCTAGAAAATAAAGTTTGCACTAATCATTTAAGGACTATTTATAGACTAAAGAAAACCAGAAGCAGGTGGAGATTTTGACAGTATTCTTGATGTTTCCAGGTATGCTTTTAAATTCTAGAGAGGGAATAAGTGAAAAAGAGACTCACATATCCTTATTTATTCTTTAAAAAAATATTGGATTTGTATTGAAATAGTTGAAACGCCAACAAATGTGATATTAAAATAGGAGAAATTTTGCTTTTGAATAAGGCAGAATATTTGAAGCACAGAAAATGATGCAAAATAACGTAAAAAAACCCCCAAACCTACAAGGGTGAACATTTACTTTATTTTCAATAAACTGTAATTTTTAATGCCGACTTTTTCACTGGCACACCAGAAGTCAAGAGCATTTACATTTGGGAATTTAGCTGATCTCTCACAGAAGATGTTTGACTATATTTACAAAAGCCAAACCAAACAAAAAAAAAAAAAAAAACCAAAACCAAAACAAACAAAAAAAACAAAACCAAACCAAAACAAAAAAAACCCTAAAAAATACCCCCCCAAAAAACAAACAAACCAACAAAAAACAACAAGGAAATTTACAAAAGCACCTAGGAAAGCTTTAGTTTTTTGCATTTCAAAGCTGTTTGAGCTATGTCAGAAACATAACTTCGTGAAAGGTTTTTCTTTATTATCTTTAAATTACTTACAAAATTATGGTATGGAAAAATATAGGTGGAGCAATCTAGCCTAATTTTAGTCTTATCAGAAGAAATTTCTGTATTAATAAAATAAAAGATTAATGACAACATATTTTCATAGCTATATAATTTTACTGACTTATATCTTTAGAGGGATGAGGTTTTTTATCCACCATGGCCACCACTGTTTTTACTATTAGTATCTTTCCTCACTCTCCATTTTTTTGGCTTTGTTTCGTTGGCTGGGGGGAGTTTACTGTAAAATATTTTATTAAATCTATTCTTCCTTGTTATGAAGTTTTTGGCAATTTTATTAAGGGAGATGAAACATTAATAAAAACTAAGATCTTCGGAAGGTTTTGAATACATTACCATTTAATTTAATAATTGAAACTCTCTCCTTATTTACTTGTCATAATCTAAAACCATTTTTGCAAGATAGGCAGTGCAGGCAGCTGTGTTGCCATAAAGAACTATATGGAGTGGTTGGGAGAAGCACATAAAATTAGAATAGTCTGATTATTCAATTTGTCTCTTCATCTCTTTCTGTTCTCTTCTGAATATCCTGGATAGTATAGCTCTAATCACTGGAGGTATTATGGCTGAATATATTTTGGTTTTTTAATCATAAGATAAAGGATAAATTTAAAAACTTTTCTTCTGTTCTGATTAACTTTACAAAAACAGGGCAAAAATTTTTTTTTGCACTTTAGAAAGGATGTGTAGGAATCTTGTGGCTGTTAATTTCAAAATCTGCAATATGCAGTATTCAACTATTCTTAAGGTACATACTAAGTCCAAACCAAATCAAACTGCACCCAAAAGCATTAGTATCATAAGATATCAAAGTACCACTTCATACTAAAGTCAATGTATATTTCTTGAAAACCAATTAGCTGAATTGAGATTCTCAATTTAAACACTTGCATAAAGTTGCCTGCTGAACTGTTAGACCTGTATGTCTTAATTTGACTTTTATACTTGCTGCTAGGATAATTACTGACTGTCAATATCATCATATCAGGCAATATTAAGCACCAACCTCTTCCAAAAAAAAGTCTAATTTAGCCCTTTCATTAAGTTCAACGCTTTTTCTTTTGCATTGTTAATACCCTTGGTCTTATCAACCATCAAATGGACTGATGATGATGTGATTTTCAGTTAAATAAAGTGGGAAAAAATGGCTGGTGACTACAGATGAGGTGACCTGGTCTAGTGGCTGCTAATTAATTCAGGGAAAGTAATCAGATTTATTTTTTACTGAGCCACTAGCACCCTCCCGGTTCACAGATACTGTAGATGGTTTCTCTAGACACTTAGCACAAGTCATAAGTATCTCCATTTGAACATTTTAAATTTAAATTGAAACAATCATGTATCCAAAGCACATGGTACCCTAAGTGAAAATAACTTTGCAAATAATCTCATATTGGGATGGTCATTCTCAGGTAGTTATTTTTTTGTTTTTGCTTTTGTTTTTTCTTTTTTAAATAAGAGCACTTATTATAACCTTTTTGGCAGAAAAATGCATGTATATTTACAGAGCAATTTAAAATTTTAGACTAAATTATGAGGGCTGTAAATGACAATTTTATGTACACATAGATATAGATATGCACATCGTGGAATTACTGAGGGAAATTTTGCATTTAGCTGCAGCAGTTCACCCACTCATATCGCTACCAATATGTGTGCCAGAAGCAGATTTGCATGTATGCAATGAGGGCTGGCATTTATACCTTTCTAGGTTTAACCACTCTTGTGGTTTAGCCCAGGTAGGCATCTGAGACCCACACAGCTGCTTTGTTTGCTTCCCCTCAGTGGGATTGCGGAGGCAATTGGAAAGGTAAAAGTGAGAAATCTCATGTGTTGAAAAGGGCAGCTCAAAAGGTAAAACAAAAACTGCGCACACAAGCAAAGCAAAATAAACAATTTGTTCACCACTTCCCATGGGCAGCAGGTGTTCAGTCATCTCCAGGAAAGCAGGGCCCTATCACGTGGAACAGTGACTAGGGAACACAAACACCATAAGTCCCAAATGTCTTCCCTTCTTTTCCCCCCAGCTTTATATGCTGAGCGTGACACCACGTGTTGTGGAACGTCCCTTGATCAGTTGGGTTCAGCTGTCCTGGCAGTGTCTTCTCCCAGCTTCCTATGCAGCTCCAGCCTCCTCACTGGTGGGGAGAAGCAGACAAGCAAAACAAGCCGAAAAGGCCATAGCTCTATGACTGAGCAATGGGCAACACACCCCTCTGTTATCAACACTGTTTTGATCATAAACCAAAAATCATATGAACTGCTGTGAAGAAAATTAACTCTCAACCAGTCAAAAACAGTACAATATACAATTTAATAGATTAGATTGCTGAGCCTGAAACCGAAATAATAATGTGACATAGTAATGTGAGAAGAAGGATCTGAGAGTAATTCTGAATAACCCCACTCTTCATGATAGCTTCACTATCTCAGGACAAGTCAAAGATTATGCCCACCAGCAAGTACTAGAAAAACAGGGTAAATAGCCTTATTTTTGGCAATTTTGCTATATCTTGGTACTGGTAGAGTTCTGTCTGCTTACAATATGGAGGTTTTGCTATCATAACAGTTTTAAGTCCATTCCATAGAGAAAACAAGTTAAAAAAATACACTTATAACATGTTTGTCCATTATTTATAAACATGAAGATCTTAGACTTCAAGGTAATATAAGGTGGATAAATTGAAGGAAGGGAGGAATAAGGAACAAAGAAGAAAAAAAAATTTTTCCTGACCTCATGTGAGTCACTAAAAATTACAGAGGAAATAGTGCTATTTGTGTCCTTATTTTAAACCTGTAAAAAATGTGATTTAATGCATCAATCAAAGGGTATTATGGTGATTTTGTTACAGACATTCTAATATAAGCCTGCTGTAATACCCAATTTGCTGCAATGCACAATTATGCAGGATTAAATGCAGATTCTGTACAGATCAAAAACGTTTTTCTTCTTGGGACTGTCTTTAAAAAAATTAGGCTCTTTAATAAACTGGTATTAAAATGTATCTACATTTAAGTGAAATTATTTCAACCTTTTATAGCATTTTTCCAGTCAATAAAGAAAACAAAAATAAAAATATTATTCCATTTTCTTAATTTCTCCTTGCTGGAGATCTTAAGCCAGATTTAGAAAAATTCTTTGCTAACTAAAACTGAAATTGGATTGTTCCAAGTTAGACAATTAAAATATAGCAATTCAAACATCACACCCCAGTAGTTTCCTAGACATGCTTTGTTTAATCTGAAAGTCATTTGAATACTCCCAAAAGCCCAAGCTGCTATCAAAGCACACAGGGCACATACAAACACTACATCTTCACAAAATAGAATAACAGTTGTTTTCTTATTTAAAAATTAAGAAATGTTACTGTTTATAGAGACTGCTACTAAAACCACTTACCCCAAGAAATAAAAATTCTATTTAATACACCCACTCAAGATTAAGCAATGGAAAACCACATTTTCCATGTAGAATGTGCAACCAGTCAGCTAGGGTTTGGGCTTCATGATGGACAAATACAGTGACAAAAGCAAGAAAATTATTTAAAGGGATTTTTGTTCAGGCTGAATCACTCCCAAGTTAGGGTTTTAAGGGAAAAAATTAAGTGCCTAAATTTAGATATCTACTTCAGTTTCAACCATCAAGTATCTATGGTAGCTCCATTGTCCTGGAAGACAAGATGTAGGAATTGAAGAAGGCTCACACTCTGCCTGGTGTGCAGGCAAGATATAATTGTGTCTAAACTGACATTAGAAACATGCTAAAACATTCAAATCATGCTCCAATAGGACAGAACACAATGAATTTGTGGTGGTTTTTTGGCCAGAACTCACTCATCATACAGAGGAGAATTTTGGTCTTTTTAAACATTAGATTTTCAGTCTCTGAAGGCTTTATAAGTCTTTACATGAAATACAATCAGCATTTTCTAAAACCTTTTCATTTCCATTTCAGATAGTTTACAGCATGTTATAAAGAATGTGTAATTAATAAGTAATTAATAAATAATTAATGCTTATCATGCATAAATAATAAATACTACATTATTTTGAACTTAAATCAGCATTGTTGCATTATTAAAAGGTCATCAAAAAGGCATATTATGAAACTCATTTTAAACCCTGATTGTCATTTAACTTATTTGTTCATTAAGCATCTTATACAATGGGCTACAGCCCAATGGAGTTGCAAAACATAGGAAAATTCATCTCAAAGAGTGTCAAATATATCCCAGCAAGATCTGTGACTCAATTTTACATGAAGAAATTTAAATCTAGATTTGATACATTTACAGATAAACCAAATGTAGATAAGTTCATACTGCTGAACAGGTGGAAGCCAGGAGTTTGTACAGTCAATTTGCACTTCTGTTTCAGTTGGAGAGTTCAAAGCAGAGTTATTTCAAACCAGAATGACCTTAGAATGAAGATGCATGCACAGTAAGGAATCCTGGGTTCATATCCCACTTCCTAAGCTGTTTCTAGCCTTATAGATAAATCATATGATGACTGACTGTCTTAAAAACTTAGTACCAGCAGTTTATTAACGTGTTTTACAATGAAGGAAACTATGTTAATATTACTTATTCTGAGCCATAATCCAGTCAATAAGTTGCTGGGAGAAGTCTCATTATCACTAGCCATGTTTCTCATAGGAGACTTCAGTTTCCAAGATGTCTACTGGAAAGAGAGTACAGAGGAGAGAAAACAGCCAGAGTGATACCTGGAGTGTGTGGAGGATAACTTTCTAACACAGCAGGTGGCTGAACCAACTAGGGTAGTCCAGCTCTACTGGACTTGTTATTTGTGAACACAGAAGGGCTTGTGAGTCATATGATGGCTGGGGCCTTTCTTGGGCACAGCAATCATGAAATTAGAGTTTTCAATACTTGAAGGGGTGCCAGCAGAACTTCTTCCTTTGACTTCTGGTGGGAAGACTTTGGTGGGCTTAAGGGACTGGTTGAAAGGGTTGCTTAGTAGACAGTTCTGAAGTACAAGGGAGATTGAAAGACTAAATATTCGTCAAGAAGGAAATTCTAAAGATGCAGGCATAGGCTGGTCCTACATGTGGTATTGCACAGGGTTCAGTTTTGGGGCCAGTTCTGCTCAATAATTTTATCAATGATCTGGATGAGAGGATAGAGTGCACCCTCAGTAATTCCACAGATAAAACTAAGGTGGGCAGGAGCACGGATCTGTTGGAGAGTTGGAAGGCCCTGCAGAGAGATCTGGACAACTGGATGGGCCAAGGCCGGCTGTATGAGGTTTGACAGGGTGAGGTGCCAGGTCCTGCCTTTGTGTCACAACAGCTCCCTGCATCTCTGCAGGCTGGGGGAAGAGTGGCTGGAAAGCTGCTGAGGAGAAAAAGACCTGAGAGGGCTGGTTGACAGTGGCTGAACATGAACCAGCAGAGTCCCCAAAAGCCAGGAGAGGCCTCAGGCTGCCAATGGCAACCTGGCCTGCATCAAAAATAGTTTGGCCAGCAGGATGGCCACCCTGCATTTGGCACTGGTGAGGCCACACCTTGAATCCTCTGTCCAGCTGTGGGCCTCCCGCAATAAGACAGATATTGAGGTGCCAGAGAGCGTCCAGTGAAGAACAATGGAGCTGGTGAAGGGCCTGGAGTACAAGTCTTAATGAGGAGCAACTGGAGGAGCTGGGCTCCCCTCTGCAGGAAAAGAGACTCAAGGTAGAACATTTTTCTCTTTACAAACACCTGAAAGGAGGTTGTAGAGAGGAAAGGGTTGGTCTCTTCTCCCAGGAAACAAGTAATAGGACAAGAGGAAACAGTCTCAAGTCATGCCAGAGAGATTTAGGAAATCAGAAAAAAGCTCTGCATGGAAAGGGTTTTCAAGCACTGAAACCGGCTATCCAGGGAAGAAGTTGAATGTGTTCAACTCCCTGGAAGTATTTAAAAGATAAGTAGATATTACACTTAGAGAGATGCTTTAGTGTTGGACATATGAGTGCTAGATTAAGGGCTGAATTAGATGATTTTAAAGGTCTTTTCCAGCCTGTGTTTCTATGATTCTATAGCATGACAAAGTATGGTTTTTAGCAGTATAATCACAGTATTGTTACAACATAGTAAAAAGGTTTATGTTCAGAGGCAATGTTACAGAAATATTAGTTGATGAGACTTTTTAAAAAAATCTTTACCAATTTTTATACCAATTACTTATCTTTTTTTTTTCTGTGTAGTAACTTATTTATTCCTATTAGACATATTCTGCCTTCTTATATGGAATGTACATATCTTCTGTAGCTTAAGTTTTACTGTCTGATTTACAGTTTTGTTTAGAGAGTAAAGTGTTTGTGTCTAAGAGATTTTGAGTATTTAAAGTTTTCCTAAAACCTATCAAATGGTGACTAGCCTTTTAGTCTCTAAATCTGACAGGAACATTTATTATCTTGAAACTCTAAATTTTTTTTAAATTACAGGAAAACAAAGATAATATAATGCATCTGAAAAAAAATTAATTTATTCAGAAGACAATCCTGAAGTACCAGACTTAATCCCTAGGTAAGCCCAACTACTACTTCCCATGCATTTAACATCACTTCATTTTCAAACATTTTAAAGGCTCTACTGTTAATCTGTGTTATCCTACCTGCTGAACAAATGATCAGTATTGTATGAATTGGAGTGATTTTTTGATCCTGGATATTACCTTAGTTTATATGACCTCCTATCTGACCTGCAGAACACAGCAAGTCAGGTTCTATTCAATTTAGAGGGTAACATGCTGAGAACAGATTGTTTGTAAAGTTTCATAGACATTTATGTGAACTAAAAACTTAATAGCAGTGTAAATTATTCTATGAAATTACAAATCTCTCTTAGGAAATGGTTCATACCTTCATTTCTCATTAATTTTATCTGTTAGTTTAAGATTAGATGGTTTCATGAAACACAAGAATATGCATCTTGCTTCCTAGGAGAAGCAGATGAGCAGTTTCATGGTTCAATAATATCAGTTAATAACACAAAAAAAGACTTCTAGACACCAACTACTTTTACACCCTTCATCAGAAGTTAAAATATATACCAATGGAAGAATTTTTAGTTCAAAAAATGAAAGTGTTCTGGTTTTGGCCAGGACAGGGTTAATTTTTTGCAGTAGCTGTCCCCCCTGAGAGGGACAGTGATTGAGGGGGTTTACCTAGACCCCAGACGTTATTAAATACATCACATCGTTGCTGGGCTTAGGGGAAGAGACTACTTTCTAAGGGGAAGGGTGCTCCTTGTGATGGAGAAGCTTGGTGGATGGATTGGTCCCTTACTCTTTATTGTTGGATTTATTTCTGTGGAAAGTGTTTATTTGTGTTATACCCTATTGTTCTTATCTCAACCCATGATCTTTTCCTTTTGTGCTTCCAATTAAAGCAGGAGAGCATGTGAGTGGTGATGTGGTTTTAGCAAGAGTATGAAATTGGAGAATACCATTCATAAACCATGACACCAGGAAAGGGAGTTATATCACTCAGACTGTTCCTTTTAGAATGTTTTTTAATTAAAATATTAGAGCAAAAAAATCTCATATTTTAACCTTTTGTATATAATTTTGGGCATTATGCTGAAATAAAAGCTCTTTAACACTGTGCAACTTACATCTAGGTTACTAAATTAGTCACCTAATTTAGATATTTCTGTGCCTACAAAATGCACATTGATTGTATAGGCAGCACATAGTATTAGGGACTTCTGGTGGCCTCCTGAGGACAATTTGGAATGTGAGGATTTTCCTAGTCATTGAATAAGAAAACGAGATGTTTCAGTGGAAAGTTTAAATGCTTGTACACATTTAGAGAGAAACCAAATAAAAATGGCCTGGGGGAATATCTGAGTGTGTGTATGTTCTACGAGTCACATCTGATTATACAGTCAGCTAGGATTTTAGATTTCAGAACATTTGCAAATAAGGCCTGATACATTTTTCCCCTGCTTGTCAAAACAGCTCCCAGATGTATAAAATTTGGACTAAAAGTTCCCTTCTACCAGAGGGTGTATGAATTCATTCCTCTTTATTTTACAGCAGTTCTTCAAATATTAGACTGTAATACCCTAGGACAGCAATCTTCAGCCTTAAATTCAATCTAAGAAGAGAGTGCAAATTACAAAGGAGAGAGTGTAAATTCAAAGTTTCAGAACTTGAGTAAGCAATATAGAGTGTTTTCTTGTCTAAACAGTAATATTCATCTAGAACTTAGGTGGAAAAGGAAAGTATATGCACTTTGCAAACAAAGACAGGCAACATTGGAGGACTGCAGAGATGCAGTTGGCCACTGTAGGGGCAAAATTTGTTCAGCCCAACTGTGACGCTTTAAAATAGGTTACTTATTTGACAGGAGAAGGTTATTTCATTTTTTGTTAGTAGCCAAGTGGTTTACTCTCGGAATTTGTTTTGGTGTTTTCCTCGAGATGTGTAAAAGTTCTTGTCTGGCAGTTTGTGTGCCCAAGGTGGAATAAATCAGAGCTCTTTAGTTTTTTTGGTTTTAAGGTTGTTTATTATTTTCTTATCTGTAATATTTTCTCTCAGCCTAGCGAGGTTTGTTTTGTAGGGCAGCCATGGCACACTTTTTGCCCCTTCAGGGCGGTGTTATCTTTTTATATTAAAAATTATGTATATGATGTTTACAATCATTTCCCAATTACTATTATCTATGTTAGACAGTGAACTTCTACTCTAAACCAATCCAAAAGTGCCAACTCCAGAATAGAAAATGGAGACGAAGAAGAACAAAGAAAGACCAAACACGTGCTTTTTCCTCCATCTTGTGTTCTAAAATTCCCATTCTCAAAAATCCTACAATCTATATTTTCACTTTGTGATAACACTACTTAAACTACTGTGACTTTTAGGTTCTCATATAAAGCTGCTAATTTGTTTCAAGGGCTATAATCAAACCCACAGATGTTTTGGGCATCATTCCAGGGTTTCAGAGCCCCCTGACCAGAGTCTCAGCAACTTTGGACTCCCAAAGGGATGTCTTAGACTCCGACAGTTTACTATAACACTTTATGGCTATATTTATATAAGACAATATTTGCTGTCCTTAAGATGAATTGGAGTAGTTCAACTTGCAACCTAGGTTAGATAGTTTAGACACCTAACCTATTTTTGCACAAAAAACTGAGTACCCAAGAACTGCTTGTAGGAATAATCATTCACAGAGTATCGCGGTGGCGGAGCGGCACCGGCGGGAGCCGTGACCTTCCAGAGAAGCGTCTTTGGAAAGATGTCCTGGTGGTGACAGGCACGTCCCCGCTCTCAGGAGGAGAGGGATTTCAGCTCCTTCATGAGAGCCCCTCTTCGGCTGACGATGGAGAGACGGATGGGAGCCACATGTGGTGATCCAAGGCGGAGTTTATTCCTCCTCGAAGGGTCCAGGGACACAATGGCTCAAAGGGGCAGAGGTTGTGGGGTTGATATAGGAGAGCCAGGGGTCGGGGTAGAACAACTAATGAATCATCTGAGGGCACAGGGGTGGAACAAAGGGGGAAGGACCAATAGGTTACAACAGTTTACATGAAACAGGGAGGCATGCCAGGGGAAACCTTATAACCATTATGAGGAGGGAGTGCATAAGGGCGTTCTCTCCATGGGAGAGAGGCAGGCTCTCTCTCTGCGGGGCTTTCAGCCTCCACAACAGAGGACACAGTAATTCCTGAGACTTTGTTAGCAGTTAGTTAGCATTGATGACCTCATGCCAGTGGCTGTACCAAGCTTTAACCTTGCTAAATTTATTTACAATCCATGTGCTCTATCTAGTCTATTTCATCTAATCATTGCTATCCTTAAATGAAATATTTTCCTTTCATATAAGGTGTTTAGACTTCTGGGATGCAATTTTGGTTAATCTGCTTGCCTTTTGTTTGCTACCCTGTTATCCCCAAAGACTGTTAATTTTTTCTCTCATCTGCAGCACATTTTAAAGTATGTTTCACAAATTAAAATTTATATTAACTACCTCAACTTTAAGATGGTAAAGGTATAAGGACTTAATGCACTTGCCTATCTCAAAGTGCTGTCAAGGTTAAAGAAGGAACTCACCATAACCTAAATCAATGAAGTAGTAACTTGAGGTAAGCACAAAAGGGACAAGTTTGCAACAAAAGGCTGCTACTTCCAGGCCTGGCACAACAAATCTGGATATCCTCCTAGTTAATGCATCCATATAAAGATTCCCACTGTGGAAATCTGTGGGAAAGGAAACTGCTTTTACACATGCCATCACAAGTTATGGCCGTGGCATCTATACTCTGTGGATACCCAAAACTTGGCCTGTATAAAATCTCCAAAAGAACAACTCCAGGATCCCCATCACGGAGAAGAGCAGGGTGAAGAAGAATCTAGAGGACACTGCAGGATACAGCAGTGGTGGTATCTTCTATGTAGACCAGACTACCTTCTGTTTAATCTTATTNCCTATTTCTCTCTCTTCTCTCATTTGCTGTTAAATAAAATATGCATTATTGACTTCAGCATATGGTCTCACCTTATTTTGGACAGAGGCATTTCTTAATAATCATAAGGAAAGGCTGAAAAGAATTAAGCTTTTGTTTTTCTAGTACATAGATACAAACGTTTTCTTCAGAAAAAGTACAAAATATGCATGTTACATTATACATGTACATTGTACATCTACAACTTTGAGAATAATACTAAAATCAGATTTCTACTGAAGAAATAAGTTCTACAAAATTCTACACACTTCACAGGCTCACCCTACTTTCTTTGCACTTTTCATCAAATAGTAATCACGGAGATAGTCAGGAAAAGAATAATATCAATGACTATCAAGTGAAAATGCAGATGTCTATCAGCTGTATCTGCTAAATGCAAAGCAGATATTTATATACATTAATTTTATGTATTTATAAACAAAAAAGTCCTGACACACATTTATGTATTTGATAGAAATTATAATTTGTTTTGATTCTTTGTCGTGCAATATTTTTAAATAAGATAATAGACTCAAGAACTAGAAAACAACCCCTTATATTTAATAATATTTTAAAAGGAGCACCAGAAAATCCTCACAACCCCATAATAATTTATGCATTATATAAGCTTAGTTACATAGTGTGTCAAGTAGAATTATTGCATTATGAAATTTGCAGATGGTTGCTTTGACTTCAGATTTTTAAAAAGTGACTTAAAAGAATTTGTTCGGTAAGCAGTGACGTGGAGTAAAACTGTATTTTGATATAATGAAGATTATAAAACAATGTACATGTTGATCAGTGGAGTATCTGACCTGATTTTAACATGTAATTCTCTATTGCTGTTGCTAATTACTTACATACTAAAAGTTAAACATTTATTTTCTATTATTTAGCATTAAAAACAAGAAGTATCTTTGAAAATACTGTTGTCTGCATGGAATTATAGGCATTATCTTTACATAATCAGTTAAAAGAATCTAAAAAATTTAGAATTCTTCTCATTGAGAATATTAAGTCATTTATCACTATTATCCGGCAGTTGTCCTCAGCTTATTTATCTGCAGAAACCTTTAACAAAAATGTAATGCTTCTTATAATTAAGTGAATTCATCCAAGAAATTATAGGCATTAAAAGTAAGATTCAAGAATCTTATTCATTTAAGTAAAATTCCATTTATATTAAAAAAGAATAGTTTGCAGTTCATGGGTAGATTTGTGCTTGCTATATCGAGATATATGGTTAAAGAGGCAATTAAGGAAAAGCCATAGACTCTCAAACAATTTAATGAAACTAATTTTTTTTCTATAAAAATAACTCAGTAATATAGATTCACATCAAATATGATGTAAACAGGAGAATTCTTCGAATATATTATTAATACAAATTGTTTGAATACTTTCCCTTAGTAGCCATCATTACACCTCTAAATACCTGTGAAGTAAGTCTTTAATAATGTAATTTTTGACTTTCTCATTTTTTACTGCATTTGAATCGACATTTTTAGGATTTTTTTTGGCACAAATTGTTTTTAAAGATCTTTTTAGTTTTTTAGTCAGTAACACTACTGAATAGTACTAATAATTGTTGTTTTAAGTAATATTAGTACCCTTCTGTTCAGCCAAAAATTTTTTAACCTCTAGATTCAAGCTACATCTAGAAACCTGGAAGCATTCTATCTGTCTGGTTTTGTGCTGGGTAGCTTGGCAGGATGATGAGACCCCACAAGGTGCACGTTCCATCATGCCTTTTGTGGAAGGTATTCCTTGAGTAAGCCTTCCTTGCTATTTTTCTTTGAAACATTAAGCTGAAGCCACATACTGAGTCAAAGTCTGAAATAACAGCTCTATTTTCTCTGTGCTGATGGATGGTGAGCTCACTAGACCAGTCTTTGCAGTTGCTAGGAAAAATGCTGGGTAGCCCATACAAAATCATGTCAGGGCCTCAAAAGCATGACCTGGGCCAGTATCTGAGCCTGTTTTGTGGACTGCTTTAGTTGCAATCTTCCTACAGAGACTCACATCTATATTGGAAACAAAGAAATGTTGTGTACACACATAGAAAAAGAAAAAATTAACAATACTGCCAATTTGCCTAAATATCTATGACTGTTATCTTGTCTTTTTCTCTCCAATCCCATAGCATGGGAGGCAGGTATCCCAGCTCTTACTATAGCATAAATCTAGCATTTCTGACAGAACAGTCTTATTTGCTTCAAGGTAATTAACATATTTGAAGAAGAAAAACCTATATAACTCCTGAGATTGTTTTAAAAATCAAACTTCTGTATGTAGTTTAAATATTGCTGTAATTATTGAGAATATTGTCCTTTTGTTTGCTAATGATAAAGGCTATTTAAAACTTTTAAGAACACTTGGTAGAAATAAATTTTTAAGAAGTTGGAAAAAACCTTGTTAGAATGTGGCAGTTTTCACTTGTATAGGTAAAAGCAGATTTTTATGCAGCAACCTCTTCTTATTGTCTTAAGACACTTTCCTGCATGGAGTGTTAAGCTTTTCAGAACCATCCACTAACCCACACCTAATTATAGCAGACTCTTACAAAATACATGCAACAAGAAAATTAGAGGCAGTTGAAATAAGCTTTGAAGAGATTAGCAATATTTGTAACCATTTTTTTAGATACTTGGCAAACAAGCAAATGAACATAAAAGACTAAAATATATTTAAACTCAGAAGAATTCCCTGTAATAAAGCAAAATTAGATTTTCCAAAATTATTTTTGAGAAGCAGATCCATGCTTTGACTTCTGGAAGTCTTACATATGCAGAGAATAAAATTCACTATGAATGCTGAAATAATAGAAAATTCATGCATGACATTACCACATCAAGCCTTCAAAATGCATTTTTGGGAATTTTTAGAATTAACAAAATCCCTGAAAATTGATAGATTTTACATATCTTGTTTAGTTGTACAGCCACAGTGGTTGTTACTGTACAATAAGAACAACCTGGAAATTCCTCAGTAATGTTACCTTCTCTAACAATTTTTCAGTTAAAAATTAAGCCAGGCTCCTTTCCTGAACACTGTAAGTCCATAGTATAATTCCATTGAGAAGGTACCTCAGTAGGTTTCTTGTCCACCTTCTTGTTCAAAGCAGGGGCAGTTCTGAGATAAAACCAAGTTGCTCAGTGTTTTGTCCAGTTGGATCTTGAAAATGATCCAAGCAGCTTTCTTGGGGAAACATGCTGCATTGACTGACTGCTTTAGAGGTGAAATAGTGTTTTCATTCTCTGCCCATTGTCTCTCATCTTCTCATCGTGCATCGGTGTGAAGGACCTGGCCTGGCTCCTTGGTGACCTTTAATGGCAGGAGATACTAAATTTACAGAGACATTATAAGAATATTTTATATTGGCTCAACCTATAATTAAAGCTGTAGATTCAATTCTCTGAGTTCCCAGTTATTCCCAAGAAGCCTTTAAGTTTCTGACTCGAACTCAGAATATTTTAATATAATACAGGTTTAAAAGCAACTGCTTGAAAGATAAAAATAGTTTTCTGAAACTGTTAATGAAATTGTATCGAACATCTTTCATTTATAAAACCAAGGTGTTTTGTGGTTTTTGTTTTGTTTTGTTGTTGGTTTTTTTGGTGTTTTTTTTTGTTTGGTTGGTTTTTGTTTGTTTGTTTGGTTTTGGGTTTTTTTGTTTTTTTTGTTTTCCCTCCAGCTTCATATATATAAAATAATGGTTTGAGTTAGAAGAGATCAAAGATCCAGTTTCAATGCCACCCACTATATCAGGGCCTGGCCTTGACATCAATCCTGACTAGTTTAGAAAAAGAATTTGGTTTTAACACAGAAAAAGCTATTTTTTGTTTTTAATAATGAATTTGTCTTTTTTGCTTCAGATCAAATGATAAAGTGTGCATGCAGTGAGTTAAGAATTTTTTTAATATTGAAGATACTTGAAATCAAATATGATCAAAACCCTATGATTATAATATGATCAAGAACTAGTATATTATCTTGCTGATTTTTTTCTTTCTAATCTCAATCTTCTTATATTGAATTAAAAATATTTAACAATTGAAGCCCCTCATGGATAAGTATTACTTCTTCCTGGCTAATTTCAGTACTAATGCTAAAAAGACACTGAAAAGGGTCTGCAGACTTCCATTGTGTCTTGTAGAAAATATGTTTAATTGTGTAATTAACATATAACAGAATTTAAAGGAATATGTTGGGGCCCTAGACATCAGGAGGTTTGCAATATTTTTAAGGTCCCTTTCAACCCAAGCCTATCTCTGATTCTATGATGACTCTACATTAGCAATTATAGCTTTTCTCATTGGATGGACTTACAGCATTAGCTTAAAAGTACATTATACACAGAGAGTCCCAGTCATTTTCAGGTATTCAAGTGAACCAAGATATCATGTTGTGTTGGGTCTGGCTGGGACGGAGCTCATTTTCCCTTAGCGATCCTCCCAGTGCTGAGCTTTGTTCTGGAAGCAGGAGAGAGGCTGATAACAGCCCAGTGCTTTGGGTACCAGTGAACAGCACTGACACAGCATCAGTGCTGGCTCTCAGCATTGCCCCCACCAAGGGCTGGGTATGGGCAAGATCCCAGGAGGGGACACAGCCAGGCCAGCTGATCCAAATTAACCAAAGGGATATTCCACACCATATGACTCAACTCAGCTATGAAATCTAAGGGAGGGAGGAAGAATGAGGTGCATTTTTTATTGTACAGTGTTTTCCTTCCTGAGCAACCACTATGTGTGTTGAAGCCCTGCTTCCTGGGAAGTGGCTAAACATCGTTCACTAAAGGGAAGTAGAGATTAATTTTTCTTCTTTGCTTATGCAAACTTTCACATTATTTTTTGGGTTTTGTTTGTTTTTGTTTTTTTTCGGTTTTTTTTTTTTTTGTTTGTTTTGGGTTTTTTTGTTTGTTTTCTCTTTAGTAAACTGCCTTAATGCAACTTACAAGTTCTTTTCTATCTTATTTTCTCTCCCCTGTCTCACTGGGAAGAGCAGCTTGGTGGGCACTTGGTGCCCAGACAAGGTTAACCCACGGCACATGTATACTTTCTTTCTCTTCTGAAAGAAAAGAAATGTGCACTGGCTACCTTAGTACAGGGGATACTGCTGTCTTGCCATCTGAACTCCTCCAAAGACAAAAAATAGTAATTGTTTCTTTATAATTTTTCTAAAATCAGTAGGTCATTTTAGAGAGTGAGATGGATCATTCTGTTTAAATATCAGTGTCAATAAGTTGATGTATAAAAGAAAATTATTCCACAGGCATTCCCATGTTAATTCAGGCAGGTCATTATTTTCCATTTCTATTTTCGTTACTAGATGAGCTTCTCTGAAGGCTCTGTGGCTGCAGTGAATGTGCTCTGTGAATATCAATGTCTGCTTGATCTTGAAGGTTGCTATTGGGTACAATTAATGTCAGAAATGTTTTACATATATCTCCATGTCAACCATTCTGCTTAAATAGACTCTTATTTCACAGTCGTTATCTTTACTTGTATATGTTTTAGTTTTGAAATAATACATCATGTATCTATTTTCTTTGTTTAGTGAATTACAGCACAAACACAAATACCTCCATAAGTAGAAAGCAGTATCCTCTTGGCTAACTGTTTTGTTTTTATAAGTTTTGTTTTGTTATTTCATACCCATGCACAAAAGAGATGCAAAATTCTGATTTTTTTTTCTGGAATTTGTCACACTTAAACAGATACCCATATTTGAAACAATTATCATAGACTCTCATTATTCTCAAGGGAGAGGAAATAGGCATATCTAAGGAGAAATTCTTCTCATCTGTTACAGATGTCTACATTACAGGGAGAAGGTAATCATACTCTTTTAAAGCCCTTTACTTAGGGGTGCGGACTGAGATGATGTTGTGGTGTAAATGTCTCCAAAAAGAGCATCTACACATGGACAGATGAAAACTGAAAAGTCTGAAATAGCGGCACAGTGCTGCTGCATTTTTTTTTCTTTGAAGCAAAGCTAAAACTCATTTAGCATAATTACATAAAAAAAATTGTTTTCCTGCTTTTGATTGTTTAACCTCAAGTTAAAGGGAAAAATGTATAATGCAAAAATTGTATTAAACACGAATGAAAGAAAGCTTGACACATGAGATTATGTCTGAATGCTCCATAGTGATACAGTAAGCTTTCTTATACATTCAAGTGGTAGAAAATCACTTATCTTACCCATATTGAGCTCAGAGGGTGAAACATAGGGAAACAAACAAAATATACTGAACGAATTAATAGGTGCGTGTGACTGCAATAGAAGTTGAAACCCATTTAAATATACCTTTGCCTCTGTATAAATTTGTCTTGTGCTACCTTTAAGGATCTCCTTTATGGTCAAATCTGCTGATAATCACACTGTAATCTACTGTGCTGAGCAGGAGACAATATTCAGGTGAACTGCCTGCTGTGTTTTAAAGTGTAGACAGGCTTCGATGTTCTGTGACAGACCTAGTCAAATCCATTAGTATAATTTAGTTTGGTAACACATCATGAAACCACATGGACACACAAGATATTTCCACTGATGTCTCCCACATTTCGAGCAGAAGAAATGTGCAAATAATTCCATGTAACGTCTCCTAGAAAGAATAATATAGATTTGTGCAGCCAAGTGCTTTTAGCTGACCACACTTCAGATTTTTGTTAAGATAGGCCAGTAAAATTATGGAAGAAGTAGACTATGTCCGGTTACTTTATTGATAGAATTATACCATATAACAAATTTTAAAAATATATTAAAAAGAATTTATTTTATAGAATGATAAGATTTTTATGGGATGAAAAGATTTTGCAGTTTGTTGGGAAAATTAAGCATATATTTGAAAAAAAAGAAGAAAAAAAAATCCTAAATCAGTACCATAAGCTATTACCAATGATGTGTGAGAAGAAATATGAAAGATACAGGGAGAGGACTCAAATATTTGATTTGTTAGGTATATTAAAAAATAGTCTTTTCACTTCTTCATTATATTAAAAAAAATTCTGCGTATAATTTCTGCAAAGAAAGAGTCAGTTATCTTCACACATCATAAGGAACAAATTAGAGATTATGTCAAATGTTGATGTTGGAAAACAGATCATTTAAATAGAATGAAACACTCTTCTGAAACTATTATAAGGTAACTAGGCCATTTACAGTTGTTAAGGAACCGATCTGTCATTCTATTGTGAACCCATAAAAATAATTGGTGGGAGTTATTAAATTAAAATGAGACCATAGACTACAGCAAAGGCCCCAGACTTTTTCTAACTCTCTACAGGCTTATCTCATTTGTTTATATACAAATATCCCAACTCTAACATGCATCTTGAGAAAATATAGGAAATGTGTACTTGAGAGAGATGAAAGCTCACTTCTAGTTTGCCAGTGACATTACCATTATTTGAAGTTCTTTGTGTTATATATTCTTTACAGGATACTGCTAGTCCATTCAAGTGTGTTTGAGCTGTGTTTAGTTATATTTCCTATCTGCTTGTATTCCTGAAAAAAATGTCCTCAGAGTTAACAGGACCTCACATCACGGTTTTAGGCCCAGCTGAAAATGAAACACCACAAAGCCACTTGTTCAGCAACCTCTCCTCCCCACCCCCAGTGGAATGGAGAGGAGAATTGGAGTAAAACTTGTATGTCGAGATAAGAACAGTTTAATAACTGAAAACTGAAAATGAACTACAATATAGTAATAATGGTAAATGATGATGATAAAAATAATGATAATGAAATGGAAACAAGCAAGTGATGCATGATGCAATTGCTTGCCACCTGCTGACTGACTAGACATCCCTTCCTGAACCCAGATCAGTTCCTCTTCCAGGTAACCCTCTCAGAACCAGGCATAATGTTCCATGGTGTGAAATATCCCTTTGGACAGTTTGGATCACCTCTCTCAGTTATGCTCCCTCCCAGTTTCCTTTGTGTAGGTCCTCACTGGCAGAGCATGAGACAAGGAAGGACAAAGAGTCATTGGCTTAGGAGAAACATTACTTAGCAAAACCCAAGAAATCAGTGTGTTATCAGCTCCATTCTCATTCCAAATCCAAAACACAGGCCTGTAACAACTACTGAGAGTAAATTATCTATCCCAGGTTAAACCAGGACACATGGTAAGGGGAGCAAACAAACAAGGGAAACACATCCAAGAGTTTTGAGAAACTATTCCTCTAGACTGAAGGTATAGAGATAAAAAGAGGTCAGTTTTGATAGAGAACTATCAAATACTATCAGTATTTAGTAAAAATATTTTTTAAATATTTTAAAAATTATAGCAAGTTATTGCCTGAAGAAACTGCAAAAGATATGAAAGTAAACTTGATCCTTTATTTGGATGACATAACTAGGAAAATTTACTATTTTTAGCCAAAGACATCCAAATAGATGTTCATTACATATCCAGATAAAAGGTGAAAACAATCATGTAGCTGAATGTCCTTAGGCAAGGTCTTCTAGCTAAGTTATAGTGGACCTGTTTCTGGATTTTACTTAAAGGTATTAGTGTTGAAAATAAATATTAATCTTCAAAAATCACTCATATTTTTCTGAAAGTTCACTTGGGTATTATTAGTTCCCTCTAGAAAAATGGGGCATATTGCTACCATACATCAGCTGCTCATAAACATAAAAGCATTTGAGATGATGTCTGAAACAGTGTTTGAACTGTTTTATAGGACTGCTTTTAGCAATGTGCATGCTGCTGCTACTTTCAGCAGGTGGTAATAGCTATTTGCCATGTATGGAAGGCTGGTGATGTTCCTTTGTTCAAAACATATGTTCATTTGCTTATGGAACAAAGCTTTCTGTGCTTAAATGGCTTTCTCATGAAGCTGGTCAGAGTAAACAAAGGAGGGAGTGGAATTTGTTCAGTACATGAGTGCTCCTTTGGCCAAAATTGTGGGGGGTTTTTTGTGTTTGTTTTTTTGGCTTTGTTTTGGGTTTTTTTTTGTTTTGTTTTTTGTTTGCTTGTTTGGTTTTGGTTTGGTTTTGTTTTGTTTATTTTTTGGATTTTTTTTTTTGGTTGGTTGGGTTTTTTTCTGTTTGAAATCAGAATAGTATCCTGATTCTCTTGTCAATTTCACTTTTTACCAATATTATGTTTATGGCAGATTTATTCCTGTAGTGTTTCACTGTAGGGGTTAAGTAGGCTTAGAAAATAGCCTAATTAAAAAAAAAAAAAAATTACACTGGGTTGGATGATTTGTTACACCTTTTGGGGTGAAACTTATTGTGCATGTTTTCCTGGTTCTGTGTCACTATCTAGGAGTGAGGAGATGATTACTTATACTTCCTCTTTCTCCCTCAGTTCAGGATGGACCATTTGTACTAGCTGGTGTGGGATGAGAACAGAAAATACCTTCTCTTGATACATTTGTAGGGAGTGAGCTTCCCAGATGTCAGGAATAGAAAATAGATGTGAAACAGAATTCAAAGCGGTTGTCTATTTTGTAAAAAAATGCAGAATGTAATTTTTTCTTCTTTTACCTTTATAAACAAAAATCTGTTTGTGATTTTTTAAATTTGTATTTCATCCACAGATTGTAATATGCTTCCATATTAATTCTTCCATATTTAACATCACAGTATTTTACATATAATGTATGCAAAATATACATAGACTTACATTCCTACTTGAATATTCACTTTGTACTAATTTTACTGTGCATATCTTGTATTTACTATTCTGCTTCTCTATATTAATATCTTTTAAATTTATTTTTATGGCAAAGGGTAAGTTGTACATAAATGTACACTATTTCCAACTCCTGATATACAACTGCAAGAACCAGGTTTTTGTAAGTTATTGATGAGTTCAATTGTGAGTAAATAATTACAGTGGGTAAAAAGCAAGTAAGATATGTTTGCTCACAGAAAAATATTTTTTTGTAGCAGGGGAGTCAAATCTGCTAGTCTGGTGACAGAAATTTTTGTAAGACCACAAACAATATCTGACTGTGAAAAGAAAAATGTGTGGTGGCTTTCTATTTTTTTTCCCCATCCTCAGAAAGCAATGTCAGAAGATGACAGAGGAAGCCTATGAAACAATCCACTTTATATGTCATAAATGCCAAATACTACCTGTCTTTCAAATACTAGAGACACAAAAGCAGTTATTCTCATGATGCTGGAAGGTCCCATTCAGTTCTGTGAGAAAAAAAAAAGAAAAAAGCAGTTTTGGAAAGAATGATGGGGAGCAAAGGAATTTACATAGCAGGTATTACATGAGTTTCAATAAAAGATAGCTTTTATATAAACCCTTCAGCTCACAGAAAAATATGTGGCAGCATAAAGGACAGAAACAAACCATTTTCTAAATATTGTTGCAGAACATGAACATAAGTGAAAAAAATCTAAAACACAGTGCTGAGGTGTTTAGTATCTCAGAGCAAATAGAAGCAGTACCAACATTTTTTTTTTCTACATGATTTCATAACAGATAAAACTCAAATTGGTTTGATAAAGGTAAATTAAAAGCAATTAAATTGGTATGATAAAGGTAATGAATTACTTCCTTATGACAAGAAATTATGTAAAAGAATTGGCACTACAATTCATAAAATATAATACTGAGCATGATAAAGGTCTGCTCTGATTCCATGTGGTAACCCTTATGCCTGAAACTACTGAAGCCTTGACTATTTGAAGTCAGTTCAAAATTTGTGTCTTGTCATTTATTGGCAGCAGCTAAATTAAGCATATAGACATAATCAGGAAAGACTCTGATAGTCATAATTCTAATTAGGAAGCTGCTTTTGAAAATCCCATGTTAATTTTGAAGAAAAGGTTTTGCTTTTAAAGAAAATTATGCATGCAACACTGACATTTTTATAACATGAAAGTTTCCATTTTAAATATCTCTTGAAATATTCTCCTCTCCCCATCAAACCCAGAAAAAAATGGAAATGGTTAGTCCCACCTTTTTATTGAGATGCCTGAACCACCAATGTACTCTGGGCAGAACTGACCAATGACATGATATATGCTGCTAAAATATTTAAATTATGTCTTATGTATCCTCTGTATATGTATTTCAGGTGCAATTGAAAATACCTTCATTTCACGGGTGATTACTTTTTCCTGGCAGCAAATTTATAATTCATTAAATAGAAGAATGTAGCCTGATTGCTCATGCAATATGACAACCCGTAAATGATGAAACATTTACTTTTTTAGTGATTTGGTATTCAAATTCTTCGACAGGCACTTAAAAAAGAAATTAAGAAACAGAAAAAAGAACTTTAGTTAGACGCTAACAGAAAAACTAACTGCAAAGATTACTTAAGTGCAAAACAAACAGATGAAACTGCAGTTGAAGCCTAACTAGACTCTTTAAAGCCTTCTAGATTGAAATTTTCTAATTGTAGGCCCCAAGTGGACCAAGAAACTCCAATTCCCTATAAGTATTCTCCTCTGTAATTCCCTTTGTACTCCTACATTTCCAGCCCTACCTTGGGCTTTAGTCACCTGTGTTTAGGGTGTGCTCTGTGCAACATTACCTTGTTTGTTCAGACTGGAGGAGCCTAATGGGAGACCTCGTCATGGTCTTCAACATTCACATGAGGGGAAGGGGAGGGGCAAGTACAAATCTCTTACTTTTATTTGTTCTATCCTTAGCTCTTTTCAATATTTCCCTTGTAAATAGTTACTGTAATCCTCAATAAACAAAGTCATATCTGTCTAAATACTGGTCAGTTGAAAGTAGCTCATTCTAAGAAAAGAAAAATTGCTTCTCTTCTTTACAGACTTAAAAATATTTTTAGTTTTAAGGTTTTCAAAAGCTCTTAAGTAGGAAAAAAATAGTATACTTGTTTCTTTCCTGCAAAAAGGCATGAGTTGAATGAATCAACATTTTTCAATGGAAGATTCATGTGCATTCTGATTTTGCTGCAGAAACAGAGAAAAACAGTGTTTTCTTCCAAGGATGGCTTCATGCATAAAGTGAACAATCACGTGCTCTTTCATTTTCATATACCTCTACTGCCTTCCACCCTTCTCAAGCAGTGCACATGGGTGAGGAAATGGGGGTCTGAGGTCAGTTCATAATAGCTGCTCTTTGCCATTCCTTACTTCTCACACTTTCCCTCTTTGATATGTGTTGTTCCTATTGCTTAGCAATTCAGAATACACTTCCTCCAGCAGGAGTTTTCCGTGGGCTGCTGCTGCCTTCAGGGCATATCCACTTGTTCCAGTGTGGGCTGCAGCACACATATCTGCTCAAGGGAATCTCTCCTCAGGTGTCTGGAGCACCTCCTTTTCCCCCTCCTTCTTCCCTGTCCCCAATGTCTGTGGGAGTTTATCACACTTTTTTTTTCACCACAGCTTCTCAGCATTTTTACCCTTAACTACAGTTTTCACAGAGGCTGTTTGAGTTGACTTTGGCCAGTGGTAGATCTGTTGCTGAACCTGAAACATTTGTGTCCTGCTCTAGGAAACCCCTGCCCTCTTCTCACAGAGGTCACCCCTCCTGCCCCCCAAACCTTTGACATGTACACCTAATACTGTGGAGAACTTTATCACATCTGCTGCAGCCAGTTGACCCTCACTACACATTTCTTTCTATTTGTAGTGGTCTCCAAACTTCCTCCACCAATACTGACCTAGGTTAAATGCAAACTGATTCTGTAATGTACTCTTTCTTACAGAATCAGTTTTTTCTCAGTTTCTTGCTTGCTAACACAACTATACATCTATGTTTTAGGACCTACTATACCAGCTGCATGAAAGAACCTCCCACTGATTCAATACATTGCTTGTTCTTTGTGATGAGTTGAAAAGTTAATATCTGGAAAAACTAGTTTCCTCATCATTATCATAGTCATAAGCTATTTTTTTATTGTGTACCTAATTAACACAAAATCTGACCCAAAATGGCAAATATTCATGTTATTATAATTTCCAGCATTCCACAAAGTAGTGTTGTTATTTTAGCACTTATGTTATATAAGTAACCTATATAAAGCCAAGAAAAGCAAATTCTGATTTTTTCTTTTACATTTTCCACAGAATATAATTTTTTGCTAGAAAATTTCAGGAAAAAAAATGTCTCTTGTGATTTTAGACTAAGTGACATGAAAACTTTCTCTTTAGAATTGAATTGTAACAATGGCAAAGTTTCTACCTTTTCCACATTTCCAGTTCAAGGTCTTTCAGGCTGTTCAGGAAAAGATGCAAATACCTTTAGTGTGTTTGAAACTATAGCATTAAAGTATTTGGGAATTTTTCACTTTTTCACAGACCAAATTTTTCACTTTTAGATTCTTATTTTTTAATTTTCATTCTTGATCCCATCTTCAGGTTTATTATTCTACTGTAATTCTCAAAAATGTTATTTTTTACATTAACAAACTTTTTAAAATTCAGCTCAGATGTTCCTGCTTCTCCAGTCAATAAGCTCTGTAAAAGGTATTTGGAAAAACAAAAATAAAATAAATCATTAATGTAGACTTCATATTTTATTTTAAATTCTAAACAGAGATTATGTTCAAGAACAAACACCCACTTTACAATGCATTACTTCCCAAAGAGAAAAAAGTAACAGTACAAAGACAACAGCTCTCAGTGGTTGGCACTGAATAGTCTTTTCCCTCTTAAACTGTTCTATTGTTGTTGTCATTGGGTTTTTTAAAATATATTAGTATTTAAAGCTTAAACTCAACAGTTATATTTTTACCTTTCTTTGGATTTACTTGGCTTTTTTTGCCCCATAATAACACTAATTTCTGTGCTAAATCTAATTCCAGTGATATCCCAAAACTATGATATACACTATTATCAGATTTTCTTTAGTCCTAGATAATGACTGTAATTTCCCAAGGAAGGATAACAGCTTAGAATGTTTATACTAGGAATTATAACAATGCTAGAGAAGAAATTATAATGTTTCATTAATTTTATGTTAATGATTAGACTGAGCTATTTGTTCTTCAAAAAATATGCATTTATTATTTCCATTTTTTGTTTTACTATCCCTACAAACTACTAACACCCAATCTATTCCTCTAATCCATTTTTTCTTAACAGCAGCTCTTTTTTTACCCTTGAAAAATAATGCTAGCTGCATATTGAAGCTTATTGAACTAAGTAGCAAAAAGCAGTCTAATAAGAAACTACAACTTGCTCAAAATGTTTAAAATATATGTTATTTATTTACTCTTAAATTTATTCTTAATGGAAAAGGCTAAATGTAAAATATGTCTAAATGCAAATATTCTGTATGAAGAAAGTGGAAATTAGGTTTGGAGACAAGCACTAAAATTACTTGTAACTATTACTACAGTAATTTCAAAAGATCTTAAAGGATGAGAAAATTAAGCCAATTAAATAATAGCATTTTTAAGTTCAAATAGATCTATATGGGATAGTGTAAAAACTTTTAGCTATTTTCTGTTTGGAATATCCCTTCAGAGACTTTTGTCAGTTGAGTGGATTAATGGACTATATCACAAATAGCTCATCTGGTCATGTAATGATGTCTTCCAAATCCAGCACATACTCAAGAGGGGTGTGAATATGTAGCTAAACCAAACATAAAACACATTTTCCACAAAAAAGTTACACAATCAAGGAAATATTTTCAGACAAGGCAATTGCCTTGAGTTGGCTTCAACCAACATCCTCCTTCATGGTGACTTGGGACCCCCAGAGTCATAGAAATATTTAGGTTGGAAAAGATCTCAAGGTCATCAAGTCCAACTGTAAACACAGCACTGCCAAGTCCACCATTAAATGGTGTCCCTCAGTGCCATGTCTACCGTCTTTTACACTCCCCTGTGGCTGGTGGCTCAACCATTCCACAGGCAGCCTGTTCCAAGGCTTGACAACCCTTTCTTTACGTTTAATCCAAACCTAGAACCTTAAGGCGTAAAACTCATGGCCATTTCTTCTTGTCCTATTGCTTGTTAATTGGGAAATGAGACTGACCCCCACCTCCCTACAAGTTCCTTTCAGGTATTTTATTGAAATTTGCTGTATGTGGTTTCAGTGGAATCTTTATTACTCTCTCAAATAAGAATTTTTATGTAGCATCAACTATGTCTAAATAAGCAAATTTGGTAATAAACATTACGTCCTCCATATATGCCATTTCTTAAAGACTGTAGTCAGAGAGTATGACACTGATATCTAGTCATCTCCTTTCAGTTGTATCAGTGGCTGCCCACTCTATGTTTTTCCTTTCTTCATGTCATTTTTGCATTTTTGCATTCCGTCATTTTTGCATAAAGCACATAAATTCCATTGTTTGCAGGTGGATAAAGATTGAAACGATAGAACTCAAATTTTCTCATGCAAACGGCTCACCTGAAAACTGTGAATATGCAAAATTTTCCATGTATACAGCATTGATTCTTTTCTTCCCTATAAATCAGTATACAGACAAGCCACAAAGCTCAGTTTCTTGTCCATGCTTGACAGAAGCTCCATAATGCTTCTAGGTGGATCAAAGTTATGTTTGAAAACCAGTTCCCATATGTTTTAGCTGAATAAATTCTTTTATATTCCATTTTTTGTTAAATCTATTTGGGATCATTATAGGAAACAAACAGAATTCTAAAATTTCATGTAGTCCCTAGTGTGATTTATAGAAGTATGTTGTGTTATTAATGCAAAAATTCATGGCAAGTGTCTGTATGTGTGTTTATATGTGCATGAAATTTTTTTAGGGATAATAAACTGTAACTCTCCATTTCTTATCACTTATCACTTATCACAGCTCAGGTGATACACTTTGGTTTATTTTTTTTCTTAAGTTTCTAAGGCGGTTTTCACTGTGACAGAGCTTTAGCATGAAGATAAACAGACTTGCTCTGGACACAAATAAAAGAAAATAATTCAACATGGGAATGATAGTTAAAATACCTTAAAATAAATATATAAGTATATATAATTTCATTATCTTAATAATTGCCCCTACCTTTTGAAGTTCCCTTAAGAATGGATTGGTGAATCTGCTGTACAATAAGATACTTCATCAGTGTTCAGACAATCCTCTCTATATCCTAGTAAAGATTTTGTTCAGATAAATGGTCAAGAGAGGAAAACCAAAACAAACCAAAAATAAACAAAAAACCCAAACCAAAACCCAACCAAATCAAAACATTTATGTGCANACTATATCACAAATAGCTCATCTGGTCATGTAATGATGTCTTCCAAATCCAGCACATACTCAAGAGGGGTGTGAATATGTAGCTAAACCAAACATAAAACACATTTTCCACAAAAAAGTTACACAATCAAGGAAATATTTTCAGACAAGGCAATTGCCTTGAGTTGGCTTCAACCAACATCCTCCTTCATGGTGACTTGGGACCCCCAGAGTCATAGAAATATTTAGGTTGGAAAAGATCTCAAGGTCATCAAGTCCAACTGTAAACACAGCACTGCCAAGTCCACCATTAAATGGTGTCCCTCAGTGCCATGTCTACCGTCTTTTACACTCCCCTGTGGCTGGTGGCTCAACCATTCCACAGGCAGCCTGTTCCAAGGCTTGACAACCCTTTCTTTACGTTTAATCCAAACCTAGAACCTTAAGGCGTAAAACTCATGGCCATTTCTTCTTGTCCTATTGCTTGTTAATTGGGAAATGAGACTGACCCCCACCTCCCTACAAGTTCCTTTCAGGTATTTTATTGAAATTTGCTGTATGTGGTTTCAGTGGAATCTTTATTACTCTCTCAAATAAGAATTTTTATGTAGCATCAACTATGTCTAAATAAGCAAATTTGGTAATAAACATTACGTCCTCCATATATGCCATTTCTTAAAGACTGTAGTCAGAGAGTATGACACTGATATCTAGTCATCTCCTTTCAGTTGTATCAGTGGCTGCCCACTCTATGTTTTTCCTTTCTTCATGTCATTTTTGCATTTTTGCATTCCGTCATTTTTGCATAAAGCACATAAATTCCATTGTTTGCAGGTGGATAAAGATTGAAACGATAGAACTCAAATTTTCTCATGCAAACGGCTCACCTGAAAACTGTGAATATGCAAAATTTTCCATGTATACAGCATTGATTCTTTTCTTCCCTATAAATCAGTATACAGACAAGCCACAAAGCTCAGTTTCTTGTCCATGCTTGACAGAAGCTCCATAATGCTTCTAGGTGGATCAAAGTTATGTTTGAAAACCAGTTCCCATATGTTTTAGCTGAATAAATTCTTTTATATTCCATTTTTTGTTAAATCTATTTGGGATCATTATAGGAAACAAACAGAATTCTAAAATTTCATGTAGTCCCTAGTGTGATTTATAGAAGTATGTTGTGTTATTAATGCAAAAATTCATGGCAAGTGTCTGTATGTGTGTTTATATGTGCATGAAATTTTTTTAGGGATAATAAACTGTAACTCTCCATTTCTTATCACTTATCACTTATCACAGCTCAGGTGATACACTTTGGTTTATTTTTTTTCTTAAGTTTCTAAGGCGGTTTTCACTGTGACAGAGCTTTAGCATGAAGATAAACAGACTTGCTCTGGACACAAATAAAAGAAAATAATTCAACATGGGAATGATAGTTAAAATACCTTAAAATAAATATATAAGTATATATAATTTCATTATCTTAATAATTGCCCCTACCTTTTGAAGTTCCCTTAAGAATGGATTGGTGAATCTGCTGTACAATAAGATACTTCATCAGTGTTCAGACAATCCTCTCTATATCCTAGTAAAGATTTTGTTCAGATAAATGGTCAAGAGAGGAAAACCAAAACAAACCAAAAATAAACAAAAAACCCAAACCAAAACCCAACCAAATCAAAACATTTATGTGCACATTTGCTATTTTGTTCTTTCTATCTATCTATCTATCTATCTATCTATCTATCTATCTATCTATCTATCACAGCAAGCCTTGAGTACTTTGTTAGAGGCATCTTTTAGTTATTCTACCATCCTTTCTCTTTTCAGCAATAATACTAGACACTGCAAATGAGTATTCCAACATATCTTAAGGGACTGGCAGCCATTCCACAGGCTAGTCCTTATGATGGCATAGTGTATCAAGACAGCTTTTTCTCTCCTAGGATGGTTGATATAATTCCCATGTTCTTTCAAACATTGAAAAAAATCTAAAGCAGCAAAACAAATGTACAAGAGAAAAAAGTCTGGAACAAATGTACTTATGATATCTTTTAGCTGATGATTAAAACCCAACCTCCCTCATCAGATGTTCTTTTTCCTTTAGAAACAAACAAATAAAATAATAATTCATTTTTAAAAATCAGATTTGCACAACAAAAGTACTAGAAATACATCTCTATTCTATTATAGAAACAGAAATTGTGTGACGGGGTGAATGCAGGGAATGTTTTGAATGCTGCACTGTCATTTGATTAGAGGTGAATATAGTGCTCTTTTCTAAGTGTTTCTAAATGTTTGAGTAGTGCCTTATAGCTATAGATACCTTATTATTACAAGCTTTATGTCTATGATTGATAACACTGTGATGGAAAACAATATAGAGTCCTTTTGTTTGTAAGCATAAGGCATACTTTGCTTGGATAGTAATGGAATTTCCATTCAGAAATCAGTTGCAAAATGATTCATGGCAAGAAAAGAAAAGCCAGGAAGTTGTTTTATCTTTGTCTACATCAGTTTGAGTTTGCTGACTGATATCCAGAAAATTAAAATTTCTAGAAGTAAGTGCAGAGGAATACATGCTCTGGACAAGCCCAGGTGTCTGAATGGCTCTACAACAAACATTCCCACTTTGCTATTTTTTTCTGTGTGCCAGAGGCTGCTTGCTTTGTCCCACATGAATAGTTTACAGTGTTTTAGTTGGACTGTAATAAGTTTCAGCTTGTGGTGAATCTCATTCAACTCTGAATCACTAGAGAAGCTGTATTTATGAGTGTACTTGTGCCAAAATGGATTTCTCTTGCAGTTCATTTCCCTCTTAGTGAATGGAGGAAGTGAAAAATACTTTTCACTGCAAAGTTTCTGGCCTTGAGATTTAATCTAGGATAAGAGAGTATTGCATGCATGAAAATTCTGGTGCAAGCTATTATTTCATTTGATTGTGTATATTTCATTGCTTGTTTTTCTGATTAAAAATGTTTTGATAGAGACAAAAAACATCCTTTCAAATAACTTGCAGTATTGAACTCACTATTATTCTTTTTTTATCTTTTTGTTGTTGGTCGTTATTGTTGTTTGTTATTATGTTAAGTTGTTATTTTTTGTTGGTGTATTTCTAAAATTGTTCCTTTTTTTTCCATTTAGCACCTATTAATGAGTTTCACAAGCAGATTATACGGCAAATAAGACAATTCATTAGTATTTCTGCATTTACATATTTTAAAAACATTAATAGGCTGTAAAAAGATAAAATGTAAATGTTGCTGCTATTTAGTTCTAAATTACACAAAGCAATATAAAAGTAATTGAACTGCTATTAATAGACTGTAATGGAAAGTGAACTAAAGCATTATATTAGTGTTTAGCAAGATAATTTGATCAAATAAATTAGATATTAACAAAGTTAGTAATAAACAGTATTTACAGACTGATACCATATCTATTTACTTACAATTAGTGTTATCAATGTTAATTAAAGGCTTAATTATCAGATATAATGCAGACATATGTGCCACTGGGCAGAATCACAAGTTTGAGAAAACAGATAATGTAATTCTCAATGGAAGAGACTTCTCTGGAATTTCTGTTACATGTTACATTTTAAGGTTCTAAAACTACCAGAATTTGAATTCTAAATGATACGTTTGGTAGTAAACCATTTTCAGTCAAACTTGAAATAGCCATAAATGTCTTAGTTCTAGGTTTTTACAGGTAGAAGTATGGCTACCCCCTTGTGCTTTATGTACACCTGACTGAGACACAAATAATTGGATATACTGTGATGTTCCAAGGAGCTTTACCTTGAAATATTTGTAAATGACTAGAGGGTGAAAGATCTCTTGTTCACCATGATTTTTAACATAGCTTTTAAAAGGGAAACATAGTAGAACAAATAAAAAACTGTGAATCTCCCAAATTTGCTGCAATGGCAAGCAGTTACAAACATCAGAATAGATTTACATCTATATATTATTTATCAACAATAATTTGCTTACTGATTCTTTCATTATATGCTGATGGGGAAAATAAAACCCTTTGTGAATGGAATCCCTGTCACATTATAGAAACATCCTATTCTTCTGTCGTAATGTCCCCCTCTTCTCTCTATTACACCTTACTGTATTGTTCCATTGCCCGTCTTTGTCTTTACAATTAACTACTTATGCTGGTGTTGGGGAAAAGGTTTTCCTGCTAATTTTTGTTTGAAAAGTATTTCAGAGATGAAATTTTGCACTGTTAGCACGTTCTTAGGCATGACCCAAATAAACATGATTGGGGTAGTAAAGCATAAACCGTGTCAGAGTTCTAATTTTACTGAACTTTTCTAAAGCCTATTAACCTTTAACAAGAACTTTAGTCCACCATGGAGCTTCCAAGATATAAAATACTTTTCCTGTTACCAAGAAAATGATTCTCCCTAAATTGGAGATACCCATTTTTGATGGATGGACTATTGAATGGTGTTGTGGGTTGATCAGCTG